>APFE031604146.1:861-12862 GCA_000404065.3 Pinus taeda | reverse complement strand
TTGTTGAAAGAGTAACTTCGGCGTAAATCACATATAGACAGACATTTGTCGACGGCGTTTCAAACCACCAGTGGTGGCTCAATCTGCAGGACATTTGTCTTGACGATGAGCCACACTGGTTGGTTCGAAACACGTCGACAAATGTCTGTCTATATGTGATTTACACCGAAGTTACTCTTTCAACCATTATGAATCACAGAAGCCTCAATTCAACTATTGATTCCCTGCACGGTAAAGCCATTACTTCTAAGGTGCATCGATTTGAACGGGCACGCTTGCAGGTCTCGAAGTTGAAGTCTGATCTAGCTTTTATAATTAATAACTATTATGATAATTAGTTATTAGTTTTTAGAATCTTGTGAGAATTTTTTCCTAATTTTATTAGTTACTAATTTTTGGATCTAGTGAGTATTTTTTCTTAACTTTGTTGAATTTGTTTTGTTTTAGCATAGTTTTTATAATTTTTGACTCCAAGTATATCAAAAATTCAAGATAACAAGAAATTGAATTCAAGAATTGAATAAAGAAGCAGAAGAAGAAGAAGAAGAAGAAATTATTTTAATATCCGCGAGGCTAAAGATAGCCTATGGGACAGATTGCTTCTTCATCTGCTTGATGTATTCAACCCTTTTTTGTGAAGCTTCAAAATAAATGCTCCCAGCTTCTCAACAAAACCCTCTCTAAATAGATTATCCCAAGAGCTAGCTGCCAACATATCTGCATAACTTTCCATGTTGTCTTTGAAGGCCTCACATTCTAAAATGAAATGTTTTTATGTTTCCACTTTTCGGAAGAACAAAAAATGCATATTCTTTCTTCCCACACTTCCTTTGGCATTTTTTAGTGCCATGTTTCACAACGGAGTTGATGAGAACTAGTCCTTAACTGAGCAATAAGAATTTTGGCTCTCCAAGAGATATTGGCCTCTATGTATGCTTTTGGTTGATGACTATGAGTGGGATTAAACACTTCAATATAGTAATTTTTCTTTCTTCTTGTATCCTTATCCCGAGTATGCTTATGGAACTTTTCCATAACAAAAGATATTATCTCTTTGTTGTTTATGGGACATGCGTTCAAGCAAATACCCCATTTATTAAACCATTTGTTATTTTGCTGCATCCAAGATTTTTTGCTCTTGCACAATCTATCATTAAAGACAACCTTAGGCCAGCTACCCTCTTCCATTTGCTCAATTTTTTTTAAAAACCTTATGACTCGCACCATAGCAATTGCTTCAATAGGAGCATTCCTTGTTTCACTTAACAAGATTTCATAAGGAACTGCACTTTTAATCTTAAATTTGTTTGTAATCAAACGCATCTGAATTTTCTCAATTTGTCTCCACCACATGTCGGATGTATTGTTGGCCCATAGTTCACAACCATAAAGAATCACTAGAATCACTAGAATCCCAAAAAGAGTTTGAGTGGTTTTCCAGTCCCATAACTCTCCCTCTCTACACCTATTTTGAAAAGCATAAAATGTTGTCTAACCCCCAAAGTTCTTTTCTTTCTACAACCATTCCAAATTAGATTTGTGTTGAAGTCAATTATGAGGTATTTGTAATCCACAACCTCTTCGAGAATGTTGCCTTCAAAGTAGAACTTATGTTGGTTATGTTTTCTTTTCTTAGAGAAGACCACTACCTTCGTTTTGTTGATATTGACTTGCATCCCCAAACTTCTACAAAAATGCTCAAGGGATAGTAAGTGCTCTTGCAAACCAAGAGCCAATTTAACAATTAGAATAAGGTCATATGCATACAAAAGAAGCCTTATAACAAACGTGCCCAAATAGATACCATCACCCCCTTGCGAATTTAACTACTCCTCAAGCTTGTCAATATATAAACCAAAAAAGGTAGGAGACAATGGGAAACCTTGCTTGACCCGATATCGCTTCTAAAACTTTTAGAAATTCCTGTTGAAGTTCTAATTTTGACTTTCACCTCTTCATATAGACTATGCACGACTACTCTCAAATGTTTAGGAACCCCAAGTTCCTCCATTCTGTGTCAAAGCTTATCCCTAGGAACCGAGTCAAATGCTTTTCCAAAATCAATAAAGAAACAAAATAATTTTTCCTTTTTATCCCAAAAATTTTCAATGATGTGCCTTAAAGTTATACAATGATCAATTGTGGAATGTTTAGGTCTAAAACCTGCTTTCCCTTTAGTATGCTTATCTCTTTCTTTTGCCCACTTGCTAATTTTGTTTTCTAGCATGCCTCCAAATAGCTTTGCAAACAAAGGGTTTATCATGATGGTCCTATAATTGGAGGGATTATTGACGTCACCTCTCTTGAAATGTGGTATTGCCAGACTAGTTGTCCAATCTGTGGGGAGCCCTTGGTGTATGATGTTATTGAAGATTTTTGTAATGTGAAGTGCAAGAATCTTTGAGCCCCACTTTAGATATTCTGCTTGGAGTTCAACTAAGTCTTCTTGAATTCAAGAAGTTTTTTTTTTTTTTTTATATTCCTTTCATGTGTCTTTGATTAATGTAGGTTTCTCCATTTGAAACTCCATATGGGGTATTATGATGATCTCACTTTGAAGCTCCATATCTTGTTTCAATTAGCTCGAGATTGTTGGGCATTTATTGGGAGGTTAGTCTTCAATTTCTTATTCATTTCAATTGGTTTGTTAAAGTTGTTTTATCTTCTTTCCTTGAACCAAACAAAAGTTACTTCTTAGTTACAATGCAAAAAGTTAATGTGTGAATTTTGTTAAAGCACAATACTAAATCACAAATTATAGAGAAACGTATAATATTTAGAATTTTTTTGAAAAGGGCTAATGAAATATTTTATTTGTTTATTTATCATAGATAGGCGTATAATATTTAGAAAAAGTTTGAAAAGGACTAATCATATATTTTTATTTATTTTAATATTTAAAAGAAATTACTGATTTTTTTTTTCACGATACCAAATGTTTTAGGAACTAAGTATTTTGATTAGAAACTAAGTGTTTTTATATCCACCTATAGTTACTAGTGATTTAATTTATATAATTGTGTTAATTGTAATTTAATTGTTAAATTAATAGTAAAACAATTGTTATTATGAATTATCCATAAATATTAATTAAATTGTCTTTACAATTTAATTTAAAAATTAATTTAATGCTAAATCACAAATTATAGATCATCCCAACTCAATTATGGTCTTCAAAAGAAAGAGACATCATTTGAGAGATAACAATAAAAAAATTGTTTCATATTCCCATGCCTTCATTGCCAAGAACACAATTGCATTCAACTCTATATAAATCATGTTCAATTCCCATGAACTTTGTAGGAGACAATTGGTTGTGCAAAACAAGTTTCTTGGAATTGACATCTCATTGAGTTGAAACTAGGTTTCTCAATATCAATTTCCATAAAAATAAAGTTATAAAGCTTCGTTACAACCAATGAGGTAGGGCATTGTTGGTTGGATAAATTGATCTTGCGAACAAGACCGATCTCCCTAGTATCAGAAGATAGTCTAGCAACAAACAGACAAACAAATCTATCTTTCTCTAGACATATGCGATTTATGAATAAATACTATAGAGGTGTTAAGACCCTACCTCAGATCCAATGCTTGTTCGTAGTAGCCATCTTCCAATTCTTCGAAAGAGTTACCCTTGAGAATCTGCAATCACAAACAAGCAAACATCAAATAGCACCTGCATAGCAAATATCATAAATCATGTCTATTATGGTGATCAAAGAATCCATAAAATAAACCATAAATCAATAACTTATTGAGAAAAACAAACTTATTTGTATTAACTTTGAAGTAGAAGAACCTTACAACTTTTCAGCCTTGATGTTGAACAAGCTCTTCCTGGGGTCTGAAACAAGAGTTTCCTTTACTTTGACAAACCTTGCACTCTTCCAAATGGGATCATAGAGGTATGTAATATCTCCTCATAAAAACTCAACTAATAAGACTAAGTTCCAGCAACATTTCACCTCAAAAATATTCAGCTTTTAACCTCCGAAGTAACTAGCCCGATGCTTCATTTTATAGTGCAGAGGAGGAGGTTATAGGTCCATCTATGAAGGGATAGAATCCTCCTTGAAAGGGATAAGCTCCTCACATTAAGGGGTTAGCTCCTTAAGGTATGGGATGCATGAACCTTAAGAGAGAAAACTTGCCACCTCAAGATTCCTTCCAGAAGCTTCTAGAAATGACTTAAAGTGAATTTTTAGAATATGCTCGTGCCTTTTTAACTTTTACAGGGGACCGCACCCATAACACAGAGACAGAGCTGTCAGGAGCGCAGGAGACATGACCATTAGGTGCAGGACCGCAGGTAATGCAAAGAGAAAGTGCGGAACTAGAGTTTTAGAGACTTTTGAGGGCTTTCTCTTATTTTCAAGGTTTGATATGAGGAACTGAGGCTCAAGACTTACAAAGGAGGAAAGTATGAGTGGTAATGGACTCACACAGATTGCAAAATGTCAAGGTGACAAATTAGTGCAACAGATTGCCCCCTAAAGTGCAAAGTCTGTAATAGATGAAGATAGAGTCTGTCATTTATGAAGAGTGAAGTACTCTATCATTTCAAGGATCATCCTGTGGACACCCCAGTCGGAAAATTTAAAAACATTCAATGAAAAATATATATATGTAGACATATCATTGTTGAGGTAGGCATTCCCATACTTAGATCAAAACTGACTAGAACACTGACTAAATTGTTCTGATACAAGAATGATTTTGAAATACATCAAGAGTATAGACATTTGTAGACACAGTATGGGCGCAACCATCTGTTTATGAATAGTCCATTGTCTAATGAATAACAAAATTCCTCGCAGCCTGGATGGTAGAAACTAGATCCAGGGTCTTGATTTCTGCTTCCTGAACTAGTACGATTCTATCCATGTGAATGAATGTGTCGAATTCGAACATGGTAGAAACCACTTGATTACCAGTCAATGATGTGAACTATTAACAAGTGTGAGAGAAACCACCAGTAATGTCAATGGCTCTCAAAGTACTCAGTACAATCCATAAAACTTGAATAAATGAGTCGAAGTCAAACATGTCATAGAATCCTTTGATCGAGGGTCAATGATGCAACCTTTCATCGAAGGCGAGAAATCTGACATTAGGGCATGCAGATTTCAAGGTACTGACGATTTCTAGATCAACTTCCTAGATAATGAGCTAATGTCGATAGAAAGCGATCCGTCGTAGGCAAGCCCACAACACAAAATCATAGATCAAGTTTTGAAGAAATATATTGGCAAGGACTGACTCAGGGATGGTCAAAATGGATGACAGATATTTTGCAGATGAATGGTTTGTTTGAACTAATCTCTTGAACACATAACGACACTGCAGATGGCTTGTTGACAATTGAGCCAAAGCTAATACCCAGAAACTGGCTGAAGATTTTCAATATGGTTTGATTAACTGTTAGGCAAAGGATTTCCCAACCCAGGTGAACAAAAAGTGTCATGTTCAAGAGTGGTTAATGACTTTTCCAAAAACAAAGTGTAACAAACGGGTTCATTTTTCTCTCTTTTCCCCCACCATTTTTGGCAAGTACCTCTTTATTTTTGACAAACTTGAGGAGGATAACATTTGCTTGTTTATAAGCTCATCCTTTAGATGAGTCCAACTTAGTTTAAAATTCGAACCCTAAGAAGGAGTGGTTCGTTCCTGTTTAAAATTGAACAAGTCCTTTACTATTAAATTTTAATGAGTCTAGTATAGGAAAACTCGGTGTCTTTTAATTTTAGGGAGTCAGAAGAAAAACTTAAGAAAACTCCATGGGGGTACTTTTTCGTAAATTTGTGTCCCTCGAGCCTGAAAAAGTATAAAATAATACTCGAGAGAACTGCTTGACCATTACGATCAAGGAGTACTTTTCATAATTAGTGGCCTCGATCCAAAAAAGTAAAAAAGTGATCGAAGACACGTCGTTTTATGACCAATATCGAACTTGAAACGACAAAAGTCCGGTGATCTTTTCATGTTTATACGGTCAGAAAAGAGTTGTAAGTGGACCACCCTTTTAATTCCGTTTAACGAGTTAAAAAGGGAAAAGCTCAACAATCTTTTCATATTTTACAAGTCAAAAAAGAGCTTAAAGAGGACTCCAATGTTTCTCTTTTTCGTAAATTTTGAAAGAGTCTGAAAAATGATAAAAGTATGCTCTTTGTTGAAAAATGATCAATTTTCCCGAAAAAACCAATATTCTTCACAAAAACTCAAAGCATTACTCATACATGTTTAAGATAAATAAAAATGTATTCAAAAAGTTACCTTTTTAAAGTGAAAAATAAATAAATTAAGAATTCATTTATTCGAAAAAACTTATAAAAATGGCTTTTCTAACTTCATTTTTACCATTTAATTTCAGAGTGAGAAGTGAGAGCTTTTGGGTAAGAAAGTTCCTGTGAAGATTCTGGAAAATCCGTCTGCTGGAATCGAAAACCGTCAGCTCCAGGTAATCCACATCCTCCTTATATTGCATTTCATACATTTACATTTCATTTTTAGGCTTTAAATTTGATTTTTACAGGAGAAATTGGTTTAGAAAATCGCCCGCGGGGGTCCATAGGTGCATCATGCAGCCCCTGCAGACCTCGACTTTTTCTACAATGAAAAAAGTCATGCTTCCACACCTATTGCTTACAATGCGTGTGGACCTACGCACTATTTCTAAGCAGTGGTGCGGACCCCGCGAAATGGATTTTAAAAACTCAAATTTTTCCATTTTTTGCACAAAATGTTTCGAACTAAATTGTTCTAATATGTCTTTTTTGCATTATAGGACACTAAAAATGCTTATTTGGCAAGAACGTGAGCATGAGGATGTGGATCTTGCTACAATAAATCATCCACCCACAATATGGGCATTGAGAGCATATGGACTGTTTAAGTTCTGGGCCATACCGGGCATGAGGGCCCAAGTACACCTCTTGCAATGGCTGGTAGACAGGTGGAACATACAGGACCAATGTTTTGTGATTGGTGGCCACCGGCTCGAAATCGAGCTAGAGGACATATATTTTTTGACTAGTTTGCCCAAGAGAGGTGAACAATTATCTCTTTCCGGGACTAGGCCAGGTGGCCAGTCTATTGCTAGTCTCTGATTGGAGTTTTTCAATGATCAAACAAAGGACAAACGGATTGATATTAAAATTATTGACTATCCTGAACTTAAGGTTATTGCATTCATTGTTACCAGGTTATGCGGGAGTGCATCATTGCATGTGGCTATTGGATCCCAGATGTAGATGGCTGTAGACTGTTATCGAGGCACCATATTCAACTTGTGTGAGGCTGTGTTGGCAAATGTAAAAGGCCAACTAACCAGAGCAAAGAATGGACAATTGAAAAACTTTGGATACAATTTCATCATTGTCAACTTTTCTCTAGAGAGGGTCCCTATGCTAGTCCCACAACAGCTTCCTGTTGATGCTGGTCTTCCTCGAGAGCCTAGGATAATGCGTTGGGTTGCTTTGATGGCCTGTCACCCTGAGGAGGGTTCAGAGGTTATTTGATTTCCGCCTGAGTATTTTCGTTGGTTGAACAACCAACTTTTTGTGATTCAGGATTTTCCATATGCCAAGATGGATTATCGCGGCGGCCCAGACATGACTCTTCCACCATGAGAGCAATGGGATGATTCAGGTAAAAATCATTTTCAACACTTTCTAAGTTTTAACTAATTTTTATTTTTATTTTTTAAATCGTCCAAAACTAACAATTACAAGTTTTAAATGTAGATGTGGGTCCACGACGACCAGCCACTCTCCAGCCTTACGAGAGGAGACACCCAGCAGTAGCAATATCAGCCCCATAGGACCAATCAGTAGAGATCCTAACCGACTTGGAGAATCATCTAGAAAGCTTGACAGCAGATATTCCAGAGACTGGCATAAATGATATTCCACTTAGGTTACAACGATATGTGATTGGGGTCCCAAGACCTTTTAGGAGGTTCCTTTGTAGGGTGGCCTAAGCAGTGGTTTCTTATCGTGATCATCACCAGGGATATCATGATCACTTTTGTTAGACTCACATGACATTTTTGTCCTTTTTGTATTATCATTTTTGTCGATCATACGGTGTTTTTCAACCTATGATCGAAGACAATGTATATTTTGACACACTTCTTCTATGCTATGATATATCATTATTACTAACTATCTCGTGTAATTTGTTATTTAATGCTTTTAAATTTATTGTTTTGATTATTGAAAATGTCTATTTATCATACGAGAAACAACTGCATCTGCTAACGTATTTAAATGTCTTGGAAGATGCTGATATTCAATGTAATCAAATTCACGTTCCAAGAGACGAACTCTCAAAAATAATCTTAATAACACTGGATTTCTAATGGCATAAACCCTGTTAAGTTGTAATACAACGAGTTCAGAATCCAACCTAACAATCAAACTCCGAATCCCAAATGAGATGGATTCAGATAATAACTCAATCACTGCACTATACTCTGCAATGTTATTCGTTGTTTGATTGAGGCTTACCCCATGCATAGATACTAACTCATCAGAGGGTGAATAGATAACCCAAGCTGCGGAAGAAATGTTCAGTGTATTACGACAAGCACCATCAGCAAAACCAATGTATGTTTGAAGAGACGTTGACATCTACAATATCAAGAGTAAAATCAAGATAAGCAGGAATAATGATAAGAGCACTCTCTAAACTAGGCACACATTTATAATCTAAAACACACTAGCTATAAAGAAACTAATCTAACAAAAAATCTCCACACTAAAATTTAAGCATAATATCTCTTCAAATAAAGTCCATTTCTAGGTTTACCCAAAGAGACACCGTCAAAATCTATTAATTCATAAGCCCATTTTGCCAGCTTTCGCTTAACAATGTAAGGACCATGCCACATAGGTACAAATTTTCCAGCTCCTAACTTATCGTTTGCTTGATCATATAGTAAAACTAGGTCTCCTTCTGAAAAATTAAGAGGTGTAACATTTCTATCATACTGAGCTTTCACTCTTTTCGCATGAGTCTCGTTTTCTAATGCAGTAGTGCGTCGATTCTCATCTAGCCGAGCTAAGTACAAAAAACATTTCTCCACTTCAAAAGTAGCTGGGAGTAATTCTATGGCTAATTGTAATGACGGAATTTTGCATTCAATAGGTAGCACTGCTTCCAAACTGTAGACTAGTTGAAAAGGAGTGAAACCCATTGATGTTTTACTGAGGTCCAATATGCCCAAAGTACTAAAAATAGCATGGTATGCCAATTCGACTTATGAATACCAATGATTCGTTGGATCATAGTGACTAAAACTTTATTGATAGGTTCAACTAGACCATTAGCCTGCGGGTAATATGGAGTAGAACTATCGTGGCATAGGCCAAGTTGATCTATCAGTTCAGTCATCATGATATTTCGAAAGTGACTTCCATGATCAAATAATAATAGCTTGAGGAACACCGAATCTAGCAATTATATGATTGAATACGAAAGTTGCATCAGTTTTTCCATCTGCAGAAAATGTAGGCATCGCCTCGGCCCACTTATTAAAATAATCTACCGTTAGGATAATATACGCATGCCCCCCGACCGAGTGAGTGTTACATGTAATAAAGTCAATACCCCACTTTGTGAAAGGACCAACAACGATTATAGGGTGGAGTGGAGCAGGTGGAGCACGCATCTTACGATAAAAAAATTGATAATTGTGGCATTTCCGGACTACATAGATACAATCTTTGAATAAGGATGGCCAGAAATAACCAATGCGCAATATCTTTTGGGCTTACCCAGACATATGACCGCCACATGCTCTAGAGTGACAGTCATTTATAACCTTTTTAGCTTCTTCATGAGTTAGACAACATCGGAAAATAGAATCCGCCCCACAACGATAAAGTGTATCACCAATAATATTGTATTGTTGGGATTGGAAACGTATTTTCCGTCACTGAGATCGTGAGATTTCAGGTCGAAAATTTTGGGTTTGGAGATAAACAATAATATCTCCATACCAAGGGTCAAGAGTACTAATAAGAAACAAGGATTCATCTGCAATGGGCTACTCCGCCACAGTTTCAGTATCAGTGTGCAGGAAATCACACATCAATTCAGCAAAAAGCAAAGATTTCTTTGCCTTGGATTTCTCAAATTCCAAGTCAAATTCCTGCAGGATAACTATCCATTTGGAATACTTGCCCCCTAGCAATTGTTTGGTCAAGATATACATCATAGGGTACAGTTAGAAATTATCGTGGTTTTGTGTAATAAGATGTAGTGACGAAATCTTTGGACAGTGTGAACAGCTGCCAAGGCCAACTTCTCCACATGCGAATATTTAAACTCAGTCAAATGAAGAGTGCGACTAAGATAGTAAATCACATGTTCATTGTTGAATTCATATTCCTGAACTAAAACCATCCTGATGGTGGAATGAGAAGCAACGAGGTACAAAAAATAATCCTTGTTGTAGTTGGGAGGATGCAGTAACGATGCATGGGTTAACGCATGTTTAAGTGCATCAAAATATTTATCAATGATCTCATCCCAAAAGTATGGAGTATTTTGTTTCAACATATTGGTAAAACCTTTCGTTATCTTGGCGTAGTTAGGAATGAAAAGACGTAAAAAGTTTGCTTTCCCTTGCAAACTTTGGAGTTGGCGAAGAGTCGAAGGAGGAGGTAATTTGACGATAGCTTCAACCTTCGAGGGATCAACACGAATGCGGTTTTTGAAATGACAAATCCCAATAAACGGCCCGTTTCTACACAGAATACACATTTTTGTGGATTCAGCCTCATTCGATAATGCCTACATCTCATAAACATAGCTCATAAATGAGTGAGATGATCAGCTCTACGCAATGAATGGGCAGGTAAATCATCGAGATAAGGTTGCACAATGTGTTTGATGTCATGAAATGCGTAAGACATAGCCCTTTGAAAAGTTTCTCCAGCGTTCTTCAATCCAATAGGTAATTTGCAATAAGCAAATGTCCCCCATGGACAAATGAAAGTTGTTTTAGGTTGATTAGTAGGGAGTATGTTGATTTGATTGTAACCGGAAAAATCATCCATAAAGGAGAACATTTGACTGTCGGCACAGTCATCAATAATTTGATCGATATAGGGGGTTGGATAATTGTCTTTAGGACAAGCTCGATTAATATCCATATAGTCGATACATATTCTTATCGTTCCTTGTTTTTTATTAACAGGAACAATATTCGATACCCAATTTGTTAAAGGAATTGGATAAATGAAACATGCATGAAGTAATTTCTCAACTTCTGCTTTGATAGTAGCAGCTTTTCTTGGATGTATCTGATGGAAACGTTGCCGAAAAGGTTTAGCATGCGGGTATGTTTTAATTTCATAGACAATAATTGATGGATCAATTCTCAACATTTCTTCATATGACTAGGAAAACATGATGCAAAATTCTTGAAATAGGGCTTTATAAATTTGGATTTCATCGTCTGTACAAGAAGCACCTATATGAATGTTTTCAATAATTTCGGGCTTAACTGAAATGTCAATAGGAACCGTTCGAGAGATATTTCCCAAATTTAACTCAAAATCAGAATGTTGCAATGGATTATGTGGTTCTTTGGCATAGTTAGTAGTAAAAATAGATGAAAAATCATTTTCAAAATGATCAATCTCAAGTAAAAACGAAGATCGGTGATGAATATTGTTAGGATATTCCGACACATAGGAAATAGTTAAGTTCAACTTGGTCTAGTATAGAGTTAGGTATAGAGTTAGGTAAAGTGTGTTTCTTTACCGTTGTACATTTTGTAACTTACAATCCGACGGTCACGATATGTAGTGATCCGACGGATCATTCTCTCCTCGGTATTACCGACACTTGATCCGTGGCTTGACACCCGATTGGTCCATGAATTCTATTTAAAGCGCATGGAGGGTCATTTGTAGGTTCACCGTGCATGAGAGAAGCTCATGTAAATTTTCATTCTTTTATTAATAAATTGCCTGTAGTAGCCACATTGGCG
>APFE031604139.1:46507-97923 GCA_000404065.3 Pinus taeda | reverse complement strand
TCACTTTTAATTTATCTACTGCCATTATATCAGCTGCCACCGGAATCCCAGATGTTGGGGAGAAATGGTTTAAACAAGGTGATTTAGAGAGACATTATTACGAGCCTTACATGAAACCAAGGTACCAAAAAGAAATAAGGGGCTATTTTCCTTTTTCACACCTCCTTGACAGATATGCCCCAATGATGAAGATTATTATGAATTATTTTTCATGTGAAGGTAGATTTTCTAGGCTCCATTCTTATCACATCCGACTTTTAATACATTTCACTAGGGTAAAAATGCTCAATATACCCTACCATCTTTTCCAGAGTGTTGAGAAGATGGAATCCTTTTCCCAAAAGAGGGAGTATAAAGATCAAATGAAGAGTCTCTTTCATCATTCCCTCATTAAAATCATAGTCCTTTGTCATCTTAAGGAACTCAACATTGCATGGAGTACCTCCATAGCTAATCCCATATTCACTCATTCATCTACTCAAAATGTTCAAAGCATCCCTTCATCAACTCATCCTTCCACCCCCATTCCTCCATCTCAACCCATAGATCAGTCATCCTCATCTGATGAGTCAGTCTCACCATCACCTCCATCATCACCATTCCATGGGCATATTCATTCACCTAACATAGATGAAATCAGAGAGTGAACAGGGTGTGGTCATCAAGCCTAAAGGGGCTGATTTCATCACTTTGACACATACTTATCAGAGAGGACATAGGCAAGTGTTTTCCCCACATATTGTGTGAGAGGCCTTGCCTTCTTCATCAGCAAAGTAGGTCTAGAAGGACAAGGAAAAGATGACAGAGACATAGATCTAGCAATAGGAGGAGGACCTCCATGAGACAGAGCAAGATTTTGACTTAGTTGACCTAAGTGAGCATGATGACAGTGAGAGCATAAGAATTTTCATCAATGAAAAGGATTCACTCATCAGGGAGCTCCAGGTGAACTTGTAGAGGGAAAAATACATCATCTCATATTATGAGTAGGAAAACAAGTAGTTTGAGACCAAACATGAACTCATGGAGATTCAAATCATCAAGGTAAAGAGATAGGATAAAAAGGCTAAGGATTTACTTGATCAAGCATATGGAGAATATAATGACCATATGGAGGAACAGGTGCCAAGAATAAGGCCAAGGACTAGAGGCCTAAAAGAGCATTGGAGCTAGAAAAACAGAAAGAGGTTGAACTAGCTAATGAGCTCACCCTAAATGAACAATTTGCCAAAATGATCAATGAGAACTAGGAGAATTGGCTTGAAAGGGTGAAAAATCATCTTGAAAAGCTCCTATACAAGGCCAAAAGGGACACTAACATTCATAGAAAGCTGGCAAATTATTATTGCCAAAGAAACCAAATAGCAAGGGCAAAGCTCAAGGCTGCTAGGGCAAGAACTAAAGCCCTAACTCACCAAGAAGAAAAGAAGAAGCTTGATATACTTGTAGAGGCTTCACTCCTTCCCTATCCACACCAAAAATCAGCTCCTTGACCAATTTTGAAGACTCTTGGTTCATTTTTTGTAATATTGTCTTTCCTGTCTTTTTTGAGGCAATTTCATATCAACGCCTTGGTCAAACACACAACGTCTTAGGTGATGCACACTTTTTTGAGGCACTTTTTGGAGTAATGGAAGCCACCATTGGATTCATAAGGACCAAGACATCTAGGAAAACCATGTTTCCAACCCTGGAATGCAAATTGGCAAGTGAAAAAGACAAAAAACTACCTAAAATTTAGGTTTCTGCCTCATTTCTAGACTAGGCGCTGTGCGTTTGAGTAGCCTTGGGATAATGGAGTTTTGAAGGGACAAATCAAACCCATTTTGAAAACCAAGGGTAGTTTTCGAAATTATATTGGATAAGCTTTCCAATGAGCTATCCTGGACTCAATTTGGAAGCTAGGAAGGCATGTAAACATGGGTCTGAAGATGGCATTGTGTGTTTGACACTGGCGCTGCGTGTTTGACATTTGGCCCAATTTTTCACTGTTTCTCTCGAATTTTTTTTTAACTTATGGGAAATCAATGTTTTACTGATGTAATTGATTTGGTTGATGTAATTATTATGTTTTTACTGTTACCTAGGGTAAGTACATTAGGTAAAGGGACTCCATGACTTGTAATGAATCAATTCACTTAAGTTAGGGATGAGTTACTTTGACCACCCTACACTCTAGCTATCAGTTCAGTTTTTGTTGTAACTTCTCCTCCTCTCATGCATTTGACCCCTGAGGATAGGATGAGTTTGTTTTGAGGCCTATATCATGTAATATTTCAGTCATTCTATAGGTTGGACTCCATTGGATATTGTATTAGTGTTTCAGACTTTGGCATGGAATATATTGGATGAGTTGCAACTATTTTGGTTGGATTCCTGTGGCATGATATTTTGATATTGTTTCTTCTTTAGTTACATGTATGTGAATGTTTTTTATATTCCATGATCCATTTCACTTCTAAATATGTTTGATTTTCAAGATCTGATAGGAATAATTCTTCTTGTATGTCCTGTTTTGGGAAAATTGTCATAATTTGTTTAATTTCTTCAGTTTAAAAAGAATTCATGATTTTCATGCTCTTTTTAGCATCTCATTAGTTTAAACCATTTCATCGCTAGACTACAAAGTGTTAAAGTAACTTGCCTACCTTGCCCCATTAGATATCTGCAATTCTAATTGTCTTTTTCCCTGACCTAGTTCACTCTCTGACCTAATTCACTCATCCAATGACCACCCCAATCAAATCAAATCAAACAAACCCTAAGCTACTATATCTAGCCTAGAACCCTAATCTATCTAGCCCTCTTAGTTGTGATAATTTGGAGAGATCCCTCTCCGGCCTAGTAGGGTTGACTACCAAGTCAAAATATTGGACTGTGGTTACCTCAGCTGGACTCTTCCTCAATCTTGGAGATTCAGAGGAGTGATAACATCCCCAACAGTGAAGAGGAAGATGAGGTAGTCTAACCCAGACTGGCACGGCGTTGGGAACATCCATTTCAGGATCAAAATCAAGGGTCCATCTATTTAAGTATAACCTCACATATCCATGAAGTATGGGCCATTCCTGAAGATTAAATCATGCTCTTCCTTTGTTTCAAAATGGAAGGTATAATACCCTCTTCCACAAAACCTTATGGAGATTTTCCCAGTGATTGAAGAAGAGTTTCTTTCGACCCATTTCTGGACATATTTGGGGGATGGCCATAGACATGTAAACTAACCAACCAATCCTTGTTTTGCTAGAGATAGTGGTGCACAACGACGAAGAACCGGAGGGAGGGATATCTCAGGAATATCATCAAGTTTCTTCATGAACTTGGTTATTGACGACCTAGTTTTTGGAGGTCCAATGGTAGATATTAGAGATGCAAAGGCATTTTTAGATTCTTTATGCTCCTGTCGATGATCTGTGGATGAATCTCCATCTTCTGGAGGATGCATCTACTCCATTAAAGTGGTAGGAGGCCACAGGAAGGCGAATGGGAAACACATTCACCCAAGCTAGGTCATGCACGTTTAGAAGTTGCAGTGGAGGCTCTTAAACTTGAACAACTGAGACAAATCTATTTTTACCACTATTTTTGGTGGCGATATTTATCTTGATGGTATGAAAGCCTTTTTTTTACTTCCCTTGTCATATCATGTATCTATCAACTTTTCAGAAATGCAAATTATTCTTGTGAAATAGCCTTTGAAAAATCTTCTGTGTTATGATTCCTAGAATTTTAGCTAGAATTTTATATACGCAATTACATAAAGATATGGGTTTGAACGCTTAAAAAAAAATTGGTTTATCCTTTTGAGGGCTTGATTCTAGGAATGTAACATTTAATGATCCTAGTATTTTCCTTATACTCCTTACTCCATTTATTAGTCTTAGGAGGTTCTCTTCTAGTAACTTATAGAATCCTAAATAGAATTCAATTGGCCAACCATCCAACCTATGAATTTTGTGTCTTTTAAAATAAAACAACACATCCTTTGCATCCTCTTTGGATACCTTTTCCATTAACAATTGGTCCCTTTCCTCTATTTCAAATCTAGGGAAGAAGGATGCTATTTCCAAAATCTTAGGTATATTGGATTTTTTTGATTTAGTGTAGATAGCTTGGAGATATGATACTCCAATATATGCTATGTATTTCATTCTTTTTTCCTTGTTTCTATTTAATATTTTCATCTCTCATATAGTGTCTACTCATTTTTTATGATTTTTATAGTTATGAAAAAAAGTTAATGTTTTCATCAACTTTTCCCAACCACATACCTTGCTCTTAATTCACTAGTTAGCCTCCCTTTTGTCCAATCAACTATGTTTAGTTTCCAATTTATTGAAGTTTTCCCTTTTTTCTTCATTGAATACACTAATTATATTTTAATCATATGTTGATGATAACTTGAGTTTCACTTCTTTGATCTCCTTATATGTATCTTTGAATTTCTTTAAGGCCTGTGCTATTACTAGTTTTTGACCTACTTCATGGATTCAACAAACTTAGAACTTGTTGACTCTCTTTAAGTAGCATGATAATCCACCCATTCCTCCTTTAAAATCATTTAAACTCCTCATATTTTAGCTACTCAAGATTGAAATATAAGGAGATACTATTTTTGAGTCTTGTTTCTCAATCTACAGAATAATTGGGATATGATCTAACCATGCTCTTACTTACATCAATATTTTGATTATCTCAACTTCCATATGTAGTTTCTCATAAACAAGGAACCCATCCAATCTCTTGGACACACCTACTTCCCTTTACCTACTGTTCCTCTAGGTAGGTACTTTTTTGACAGGTTTTACATCTATGTTGTGGGCCAATTTCATTTAAGTGTTAACAAAAGGTAGAGTTTAGTAGAAGACAAATATACAAGTTCCAAGAGACCACAAAACTTTAGTACATTATTTTATATAAGCATGAGTACATGAAGGCCAATAAGTCATCTTATACAACCTTTACACCTAATTTCTCCAATCTTCTATGCATGTATCTATAGCCACATACTCTTTTGTAATATTTGGAATGAGGTGGTTATAGCCTTTAGATTCCTTATTATATTTTGGAATCTTTTATAACCAATCAAATGATTGATACATATGATAATTATAATGCTGTAAGAGAGGTTAAATATGTTTTTCATGGGGTTTGTTGTGAGTTTAGAGTCATAAAATCCATCATGAGTCCCGTATGGTAGTTATGTTGTATTATTCATTTTGAAAAATACCATGGAGATTTGTCATGCTTATGTGTTCATGCTCCTATTATATATGGATGACTTGTATGTGGTTTTGAATGATATGAATGTCATTAGTTACAATAGGTTAATTGAATATGATTAAGGATATGTAAAGTAATGATACCCCCATTAAATGTTTGACGCTCTACACCTTAATCATATGGTAACTATCATTTTCACCTTGGGTGAGACTTGCTTCCTCCTAGAAGATTGAATATGATGGTGCACTAGACTACCTCATGCCTATGTTGGACACCTTTGGTGTAGCCCAATTTTACCATAAATCCAAAAACATGTTATGTTACTAAGACCTTAACCAATGTAGAGTAACATAAATGTAGTGGATAGAGAAGAAGGTTGAGATTCAAGATTGTACTGAAGGAAATATTTTGAATTTTCCAACCAAGAAAACACTTTCACAACATAGGGTATTGCAAAATTTAAATATATATGATTGTCTAAGCATTTGCATGATTATTTATAGGTCAATTTTTGGTTAAATTTCATGAATGGCTAGAAAGGCCTATAAAGAAGCATTAACATTAACATTCATGACACAGAGTTGGACCACCTAGAACCCGTTAAATATATAATGGTATGACCATAAGTTGACTCAAAAACTTTATTTCTTGTATATATATAGTGAAAAATCCTTGAGAGTTCCTAGTATAATGCCATTAGTGTTTGACCAAGGTGCTTGAATTTTTTCATAAAGGTTCACATGGAGAGAGATTGAGGAAACATTGGTGTGGATAAAAATGCTAATGGTGGAACTGGGTATGTTACCAATCCCTAGTAAGATAGAAGAATAAGCCTTTCATTGGGGAGGATGGTAGAATGAACTAATGGTGAAGCCAATTTTTTAAATTATTGAAAGGAATAATTATGGTAACGATAATCAAGTTTGAGAGAGAATGACATAAGTGACAATAAAAATATATAGACATAGAAGAGAACTAATGATGAGAAGAAATGGAAATGATTCACACCATGTAAAAGAGTTATGGACAAAAGGGATCATCCTAAACTGCGTCAGAATGTGAGATATTGCAAAGGATAAGAGAGGTACTTGAAGGAGCATTGGTCATCCTTGGAAGTAAAGATAAAGAATGAGTGGTTTTGCAAATACATGAAGAGTTCATAGAGGTAGAAAGAAATTATTCTAAAGAAATTACATCGTGATTATATGATGATGTGAACATAAATACTTGGATTATAGATGAAAAAATGATAGTTAATCCTGCTAACCCAACCATTACTACATAAGTCATAAAAGTGGAAATAAGAAGAAGGTGTTTAAATATGCTTCTAAGTTTATTCCATTTTGGTAACTCTAACCCTAAATATTGCCATATTGTTGAGAAAGCACATTGAAATGACAATGAAGTTGGTCCATCCTACATTCTAATCCTTACACCCTTCGAAATTTGTGAAGACCACATGATCATTGCTATGTATAGTGTAAGTGTGTGGTTGATTATGAGTTCAAGTAACCCCACTAGATTTTCTATGAACGATGCAAGTGTAACCTCCCAAGGGAGTCATAAGTTGCCTTTAGTGTTACATGGTTTTATAACCACTATCTAGGAGAAACAACATAATATGTTAACTGGGACCTAAATGATTTGTATTGGTACAAATTCATTAGAGAATGACAACAATTTGGCCGAATGAATAATATTTGTAACTACCTTTATTTTATGGAAAAGGTGTCGAGGATTCAAAGTATCATTGGTTCCTCTATGATACAATTTAAAATGTGAAAATAACCATGAATGTGGCACCATTTGTTGAATTATAGAAATTTATACGAATAAGTGCATTGCAATGGTATATAAAATGTAAGAAAAATGACTCGCTCATTGCAGGGTGTGATTTTGGTTCACCTTAGGGTAGAAGTTGTGAAGAACTTTAAAAATCCAAAGTTAAAATAACAATGCATTATGGAATTTAAGAAGGTCAAATAGAAGAGGGAATAGCCATTTAGTAGTTATGGTTCCTGTTACTGCAAACTCTAGCACATGAGTGCAAAACCTCATTAGGAAACCTAGACAATGTGAAATAATGAGATGTTACCGTTATCATATTAGCAACTACTCTCTTTATTTTAGTGTAGGATGATATGCAACACAAGAGCATCTTTCCCTAGTAGGTGATAGGGATCAAATGGCCTAGTTAACCCAAGTCAATAATGTTGGCATTACTAGGAAAAGACCTTCTGGTGGAGGTTTTTATGGAAGCCCCTATAAAATAGCTCAAACATCCATTTATAGCGGAGGTCACTAACGGAGGTGGCAGATAGATGTTTTAGTGGATGTTTTTTGAACTGGGCATTTAAAATATACAAATGCACCAATGCTTTAATTTCCATACAAGCATCGATGCTAGAAATAACATTGTGCACCGTCAATTTTTTTTTTATAAAATAAAAAAACACGGTGCGCTACATAACATAATGCACCAGTGCTTGAATAGTCACTAGCACCAGTGCCCTTCACATAGTAAAATGTTTTGGTGCATACCAGTAAGAAACACTACTACAATTTTAAATTTTAGAGAAATGCAGTGTTATTTTCCAACGAAGCCTCGGTGCGGTATGCTTAATAAAACACCCCGAGCCATCTTCTAAAGAGCACGGCTATGAAGTTTTTAAATTCTAAAAAAATGGTGGTGCTATAGTAAAAACACTGCGCCGGTGCAGTACCTGTAGCGAAACACCATGGGGCGTCTCAAGAAAATCACTACGATATTTTTTAATTAAAAAAACTAGTGCTTTTAGATATATCCCACACTGGTGCGTTTGGAAAACGTGCCAGAGGAGGGTTAAATAAAAAAACCCTCACGATCGTAATTTTTATTTTTACAGTCTATAGTGTAGGAGAGATCTGAAGCACTGGTACCACTATTGCCACATGCAAGCACCCTGACATTGGTGCTTCTCTTGCTCACCATCCTTTCGTACTGTGTTCATTGTTTGAGTTTTCAATTTTTTCAAACCATCCTAAAATTTGTTTTTCTCCATTATGTGTCCACAATGCCTCCCTATCGATAAAATGTCCAGGTAATGTGTATGTTTCTTTGTAAATTAATATTTAGTAGATTAGAATTATAAATTAGGCTAAATTTGCCACTATTTTTCCTTTTTTTTTTCATTGCGTGGCGCATTCAATATGTTCGGCTCGCACCGATAGTGGTGCACCCTATAAATTGACAAGGTGTAGCGCGATTCAGTGCGTGAACATAACACACCACCCTTGTTGTGGTGCGTTTTGTAAACTAAAACGCACTGGGATTGATGCAATAGATTGTACGCCAGTGTATCATGCATGGTGCGTTTATATTTACCAAATATACTGCAAATTTAATATTTAAAAATATAGCCATAGGTCTGTGCATTCGATAACTTGAACATTTTGTACCAGTGCGAAAAGGTTATATGTGTGCACCGATGCACAAGTTTTCTGCACCGCTATCAAAAGTTAAAATTGTGAACCAACAATGGTGCGTCATACTTATGTGCACACTAATAGCGGTGCGATTTTAGTTGAATGCACACTAAAACTAGTGCATAAATGTGTTTAGTACACACTGGAAATTTTGTTTTTAATTGAAAGTTATGTTTCCATATTTATACATACATGTTTCATTTAATAAAAAAAATTGTATTTTATGTATGAGGCTGATGTATTTTATATGTCAATCATGTTACATGTAGCAGAGACGTCAACATAGGGAGTAGGAGCAGGCGAACCCATACAATATGATCCGAATATGGCAGGCTAGAGAGAGGGAAAGGGACTCATACCCTCGCCCTATTACTAAAACAACCCGAACGCTCTTGAGGAATTTAGGCCTCCTTAAGTACTATGAGGCTACATCCTTGAAGGCACACTCTGTCTTTTTGGAGCATTTGATCTACCGATGGAATGTGTAGGAGCAAAAGATATAATAAATTATATTTAAACTTTTGACAAATAATATGTTTGATTATTTCTTAATGAACAACTCAGAAAATATTTATTTTTTTCCACATACTTATCATGAGATAGTCACTAAAATTCATGTTTTTTCACATTTCTCCTAGCTAATATTACATCATGTTCACAATGATAAAGATATTCTACATTATTTTTTATTTATATATATATATTTTTTTTTTCCACATAATCTAAATAGGAGACAAAAATGCATCGCCGAGTTTATTTGAAAGTCAAACAAATGCCTCTTAATCACCATCACAAATTTGATGTGCTTGATATGTTCCTATTTGAGAAGGGTTGTGACCTTGAATCCATATTATCATCAATAATGTACACAATTGGAAATATTTAGTTTTAAGTATTGTAAAAATGTTTCCACAACAAAAAACATGTAAAAACGTTTGTGAATCTTACCAATTATATTATAAAATGTCAATAAGATGAATACAAAAATAGTATAAATAGTGAAATAATGACAACAAAAACATACAACAATAATATAAATGATGAAATAATAAGTCACTCTCCATTGTCATCACCCTGATTATCTTCCTCGCTTGGCATGATAACATTGTTGTTCTCAAAAATATGTTTTGATCTAGGGTCGTGTCTTAATATGAACCACCAATCCTATCCAATACATATTGGTAAAAAAACAGCTAGTTGCAGTGTTTTGGGAAAACATGAGGCTCGCTAGCATTCTAGAGTTGATAGATATCAACCCATTATCACGATATTCCTTTACATTATTCCGATCAAAGGTGTCCCACCACTTTCACCTAAAAATAACACATTGGAACGAAGATAAGTCCACTTGAATGATATCTTCTATCTTTCCAACATAACCCAATGTCCCTTGCATTAGGTTTTGATCATGGTGGCTAGCACGACTAGATTGGTCGAAATCGACTTCCAATCCACAGTCTTGTGTCATGTATCCATTATCGTCATCCTCCATGCGAAAATGATGTCTATATGCCCACATAGATGGTAAAAAATGAACCTATAAAAAATGAAAAAATCATAGTGTCAAGTTTCTAATAACCCAAACATAATTAAAAATAAAAAATATATATAAATGTTATAATTCAAAGGTGTAGTATGAAGTTAAAATTGTACAACAAGAGAATATACCTACTAAGTTGTTGCACCCAATCCCTATGTTTAGCACACCCTCTTAAGAATGCGGGTAACGACTAGATGCACCATGTTTCTTTTTGACTTGATCAAGAACCCAACTGTTAGGGCATGTCATTAACATATTTTAGTTTAAATTATTAGGATAAGGAACACTTCTACCCTTCAACAGTTTGAATTCTTTCTTGTCAGTGTCCCATTTCCTCCTCTTCTCTTCGTACAATATGCCCACGATTGTGTCGCTACCATATTGTAAATAATGAATTTGTTGATGGGTTCAATTTCTAAATTTGTTGATGATCAAATTAAAACATATATATTTAGTACGTATGAGATCAAAATATGCATTAATAATAAGTTCAATGTGAATAGTTATTGTATAGTAATTTGATAAATGATAAGCCTTCACTTACTCTTTATCATGTGCCTCTTTCTATTCATTTCAAGAAGCTCTATTTGATTGCCTCCTACATTGCCAACTTATGATGAATAACTACTATTGTTGTAGTCATTCCTAATTGGTGAACATGGACATAATGGAAAACTAATAGGTGGTTGATTCAACCATTCTTTGTATGCTTCCTCTCTGATTCTATCTCTTAATGCAACCTTCTCTCGAGTTGACATTGTAGTGGGGTGCTACGGAAGATTGTAGTTGGGTTTCTCATCATCACTAGAATCCAAATTTCAAAAACTATTGTACGTCAATAGTAAAATATAAATTATATTAGTAAGCACGTCAATGTAATTGGCTTGTTGAAATTACGTTATACCAAACAATTATTACCATCGTTGGTCCAATATTGCAACTGGAACATGCCATGTTCCAATTGGTAGAGTGAAGAGGCTGTCCATTTTCATCTACCAACTACTTGCGATATGATTCTCCTAATAAGAGCTTCCGATGTTTTTGAGAATATGGAATAATATTTTTTGCATCTGAACTCAATTATGAATCAGGTTCCTGTAAATTTTGATACATTTTTTTGGTAAGCTTAACAAGGCTACATGTTCAGCATGTGCAATATGTCACCCTGACTAGGGCGGGAAATTGAATCGGTGACTTCACATCAAGGAGTGTCGTAATAGAGCACCCAATCATCATTTATCCAAGACCTTATGGACAAATTTGGATACAGTTTTATTCAAATTGACATGGATTAAAAAAACAAATTTCAATTAGATAATCAAAATATAAATAAAATCTAAACTTATTGGAGATGGAAAGGGATAACTACATGAAGGAATTTGATCCACAATATGGAACGAGTTGGAATTTGAAGAATTGACCATTTGCAAATATTATTGATATTTTGTCCTTGCATTTGAGAAAAATCACAAATAAAAGTTTGTATGCATATCCAAAATTAATCTTAGCAATCATATAACCACAATCTGAATTTAATATAGTTTTCAAACCATTTTTCAAGAATAATGCGAGTTTAAGCGGAAAATGTATACTATGAATTACTATAATTCACGTAGATGCATTTTAAAGGATAATTTGAGAGTAATACTCCATTTTATGTGAAATTAAAATTTTAGATAGAATTTAAGCCAAACTGGTGCACTTATCGAAACAAAGCGTACCAATGTGTTTAAAACATTAACAACACTGGGGCATTAAAATAATACCTACACTGGTTTCAGACATTCTGAAAAAATATGTTATCATATTAATACTCTTCTACAAAAACGCACCAATGCGTTTAAAAAAACCAACACTGCTACGCACTTGTTTCTTGATTTTAAAAAATAAAAATGAATTCAACTAACTCAATGCTCTTGTAACAATTAGAGAACCAATGCTTTTAAATATAAACTGCGTAGTTGCATTAAAAAAATTAATCACACCATTTCAGAATTTTGAAAAAAAAAATAAAATTGTATCATGTTGGTGCATTGAAAACTTTGCGGCCTCGACAATGTCAGTGCGATTTTTGTAAAAATGCATCGATGCGCTTGACTATTGAACACACTGATGTGGGGAGAATTTTTTTTCCTTTTTAAATTCAAAATAGAGTGGGAATTGATTTTTTGAAATCTAATTTCATAGTGTTTTAAATAGTAAAAACTTATTCACCATTTCATTATTTTACCCAAAATTTCAAGTGAGTGATTTGCAAGAAAGACATACTAGGAGCACTGTGCAACAACATAATACTTTGGAGCAGCAGAACTATTCAGAAGATCAGAAGCTGAAAGGTATGGTGATTCAGTCAAAAACTTGCATAATATATATTTTTTTAATTTCATTATTTATTTTACTAATAAAAACTTTTACAATTTCTGTTAGGGTTTAATTAAAAGAGATATCATTTGCAAGAGAGACATACTGAGAGCACTGTGGAGTTGCAAAATATTTTGGATCTATTGAAATATCAGAAGTTGAAAGGCATGGAGATTCACTCAAAGCCCTAGATAGAAAAAAATCTTAAATTTTACTGTTAACATATTTTACAATTTTTGTTAGATTTATTCACAATTAAAAAAGAATTAAAAACGTTGTATAATAAAAAATTTACTATAGATTTTACTAGTTGTTTTTTTTACGATCTACTTTCCTATTTAAATTTTATTAAAATTCAGAAAAAAAAAACAAAAAAAAATATCTTTACCTTAAATCCTTGCTTCTTCCTGCAGAATTTCACCTTAGGGTTTAACTTCCTCTACCACTTCACAATTAGGGTTTTTCAATTTAGGGATTTTAGATTTAATGGGTTTTTGTACTTACTATATATAGGGAAATTGACATGTAAAGTAGGGGAATCAGTTATTGAATTAGATCCAAAATCTATCAACCGTCTCAATTTTATTTTAAAACAACTATATGTTCAACGGTGCGCCCTCTGTAATATGACACAACGATGCTCCATGTGTAATACAATGCAATGACATATTAGAACACTCTCTATTCTATCTAGTCTGTTAATCGTTGCTCCCGGTGTAATATAACACACCGGTGCACCTCTTTTAAATTACATCGTTGAATCATTTCGGTGCATTTATCCCTACAAATTGCACTATAGTAATTTAAAATGATTTTTAAAAATTAATTTTCCATGATGGTGCACCTAAACAATTAAATTCCCTGCACGTTTAATGGTCTAAACGCACTGGTGTGTTTATTTAGATAAATGCACCAGTTACCAAAGCTTTTTGGTTGAAAATTATTTGATTTATTTGTAAAATATATTTAATAACTTCTATATTGAATGCTACAGGTTGTATATTGATAAAAAAATGTCTCAGGTATCAAGTAGAAAAAATACTAATCGAGACAATGGTAAAACTCAAAAAAAAGTAGAGAAGACAAGTTCTTTGTATATTCTTTACAAAATTAATATGTTTGAGTGATCTAGATCTTTTAACTTCAAGGATGCATACAAAATTGCATATAAAATAATATATTAACCAAATAACTTAACACATGAAAAAGAGGCAGAAATCATAAAAACAACCATGAGATCAAAGGCACACAAACGATTTGATTATGAAGTTCACCTGATGTGGGCTACGTCTTTGGGCCTTGCTCAACGTGGGGGGGCCTTCTTTCATTAAGTGGCAACAAATAAATGAATTACAATCAACTTTGCAAAAAAGACCCTTATACCTCCAATTCCGATGATGGCCTGAAAATCGAGACCTCGGCTGGAGAAACAAACTACATGGTTGGGCTCCTAGCACAAAAAATGCAAAAATGACTATAAACTTGTCAAATTTTGACACTGGCACCTTTGGCCCTCTAATAGAATGGTTTTGGCATCTAACAAATTCCCTTGCTCATGGTTCTGACCCTCCTGGCCACTCAGGGTTTCGCTGGTTTTCCCTCTGCCAGTTTGGTTTGAATGGAAAAAGTGAGGTTATATATAAAAAAATGGGTGAAGTTACCAAACCCAGCCATTAGCACGTTGGCAACTAGTGGCAAGATTAGAATTTGGTTGGGGGCAGACCAGGTTCAAAATATGTTGCACCCCGTTTTGCCTCTGACTTGGTATAAATATGGTGCCGTTGTTGTTTTTTGTAATGGTTCAAATGGAATGCGGGGTTGCCCAATTTGTGGGCTGACACATGTGGGCCGGGTGGGTCTGATGGTCAGTGGCCCGCCCACCCTTATAATTATATATATAATATATATTATATTATATATTATATATATATTATATATATTAATATATTATATATATTGATATACCGGTTGGACTGTTGGGGGGTGGCGGTGGTAGCAACCCGCCCCCCCAAACATATTTTTATTTTTATTTTTTTACACCACAATAGTTAAAAAAAATTCCGTCAGAAATTAATGGTTATTAGACAAACTGAATAGGTGACAAATTCACCTTTTCTGGTGGCTGGATTCCGTGCGTTGGGACTCTACCAAATTGTTTCCTCATTAGTGACTGCTACTAGTTAAGTTTGAATAGAACTTTGACCAACGATAACTTGAGCATCCAAACTCATATTTGAGTGTCATTCACATCGTTGGAATCAGGGTGACGAGCACTACAATCTAGTCTTCATTTCTCTTCCATCTCATGATTTTGATTTTTGAGCTATTTTCAAGGCCACCTCTATTTCTGGATCCACCCAGATCATTCATCCCCAATGAGAAGCTTTTGGTCCTCCAAAAGCATGAACACATCCTACACACTGCTTGTGTCCTCATCAAGCCACACTTTCAACATTTGCATTGGATGCAAATCTGGTACATTACATACAAAACCACACATGACTCAAACAACCCCATACTTGCCAAGAGTTTATAACACACTCTTAGGTCAAGTTTACATCATAATAGAAACCAATACCCGAACTATCAACAAAAGGCCAAAAAAAATCATCGTTGCTTTAATAAGAGATGGAAAACATATCATCATTTTTACAATTATTCACAACACATGGTTTAAAAAATGTGGCCATGATAAGCTACTATATATAGTAAAACCATCTCTTACTTAACAAAGTGAAGGGGTCATCATCCTGGAGTTGATTCACTTGAGGAACAACTTTTCCCGTTGGTTTCTTTGAAGGTAGTTTCTCGGCATGGAGCATCTGACACGTGGCTCTCTGGTGTCCAACCTCGTTGCATTGACTACAATGGTTCTTTCTCCTCCAAACTTTCCGGATCGTCTTGGAACGCTTATTTCTAGTGCGCCTCTGAAAAGTGCCTGGGGAAGCCTCACTATCACTCGAATATGATTAAGTTCTCTCATCATCTGTCATTGGTTGGTCATTAGCTATCTTGGAGCATTCCCCAACCTCTTTTATGACATATCAAAGTCTTGCATAACAAGACAATTCCTTCACTTTAATGGGATTCACAATGCCTTAGCCATTAATGTCGGAGCGCTTCCCTTGATACCCCATTTTCTTCAACAATTTTGATCCAATTCATGTAGTATGTTTCTCAAAAGTAGCGAAATCATCATCATAAAAAGTACATGAAATTGAAGAATCACTTTTTACCTCAGGCTTGTTATGCTTCAAATTTTCCAAGCCTTCCTCCTTGGCTTGTAGCTGATGTTGCAACCTTTATTTCTCCTTCTCTGCTTCTTGTAGGAGTCTCCTTAGTTTGGAAAACAACTTGTCAACTTTCTTTGCCATGGTAAAGAATACTTGGAGATAATTTCGCTCTTCCTCCAATTGAGCTTCCTCATCTGCCATGTTTCGTCTTCGTGGTGCATGCCCCACTTCAGGATCAAAGGATTTAAGTTTTCCTTCACCACTTTGGAGCTTGTTCCTGGTTAACATTCATTCAGGAAAATCACATCAAGAAGACTTGCTATGATACCAAACTTGATCCAAATTTTTTAACTTCAAGGACGCATACATAATTGCATATAAAAGATCATATTAACCAAGTAACTTAACTCATGAAAAAGAAATGGAAATCATAACAATGACTATGAGATCAAAGGCACACAAACGATTTGATTACATAGTTCATCCGATGTGGGCTACATCTCTAGGCCCTACTCAACGTGGGGAGGCCTTCATTCAGTAAGTGGTAGAAAATAAATGAATTACAATCAACTTTACAAAAATGACCCTTATACCTCCGATTATGACGATGACCTGAAAATGGAGACCTTGCCTAGAGAAACAGATTGCACAGTTGGACTCTTGGCATGAAAATGTGGAAAAATGACAATAAACTTGTCAAATTATGACACTGACACCTCTAGCCTTCTAATGGAATCTTTTCAGCATCTAGCAAATTCTCTTACTCATGGTTCCGGCCTCCTGGCGGGTCAGGGTTCTTCTAGTTTGCCCTCTGCCAGTCTGGTTGAAATGGTAGAAGTGAGGTTATATATAAAAAATAGGTAGATTTGCCAAACCGATCCGTTGACTCGTTGCAACTGGGAGAAAGATTATAAATTGCTCAGGGACAGAGGTTCAAAACCTACTGCACCCTATTTTGGCTCTGACATGGTATAAATATGGCGCAACTATTTTTTTTTTTTGTTACGGTTCAAATGGAATGCGGGACCACCTAATTTTCCGGCCGACCCACGTGGGCCAGGAGGGTTTGATCCTCCCCACTCCCATAGCACATATACTGTGGCAAAAGGTGTCGGGTGGGGCGGGTTTGCCAATCAGTGGACCACCCACCCATTACAATGTTTATATATATATATATTAAATGCATACTGTTGGACCATTGGGGGGTGGCAACCTGCCCCCCCCACCCCCCAAACGCACATTGTTTTTTATTTTTTATACCACAATAGTTAAAAATTTTCCGTTGGAAATTAAGGATTATTAGACAAAATAAATAGGTGATAAATTCGCCTTTTTCAATGGCCTGATTTTGTGTGCTGGGGACTCTTCCAAATTGTTGCCTCGTTAGTGATTTCCACCTAGCCAAGTTTGTCCAAGACTTTGACCAGCTATAACTTGAGCATACGAACTCAGATTTGAGTGCAGTTCACACCGTTGGAATTAAGGCGATGAGCACTACAATTTGGTCCTAGTTTCACTTTCATCTGATGACTTTGATTTTTGAGTTATTTTCAAGGCCACTTCTATTTTTAGATCCACCCAGATCATTGAGCTATATGTAAGTTTAACTAATATGTATTGGTTGGTGTGTGTCATGCAGAGCCGCAAAATGAAAAAGGTTGATAAGATTATTTCTAATCTAAGTGCAGAAGAGCATAAAAACCCAATAGAAAATTTGCAGAATGATGAATCACGTGAATGAAAAAATACTATTCAATATGAGTTTTTTGTTTGTTGTTGTATTTTTATTAATAATATACTTAATAATATTAGATGACATGTTTCAAACAATCTATTAATTCATATATGTTTCACGTTTTACATGGAGCAACAACGAAGGAAAAGATCAATCTCCTTCTAAGAAAAGAAAAATTATAGAACACGTAAATGACGATGAACTAGTCCTTAGCTCATTTGGAGTGGTTGTTGGGTAATTTAATTGTCAGTTAAATTACTTGTCATTAAATTTTCAAACCCAAGGTTCATGAACTTGGGAAGTAAACTTGCACAATATATGCTAGGAATCATATTTTAATTTCAGAGTAAATTCACCTATTGAAATGATGACAAACCTATTAATGAAAAACGTCTAAGATGAGTGTGTACAAACTTTCTTTTTCAAAAGTCTCAAATTCGAAACTTGGAAAGAAATATTTTAATTGATGAAATTGAAATGAAAATTGACATAAAGTAAACTTACTTTATTTACATGAAAATAAATCTATTCTAATGACATGAAAATAAATCTATCTTTATCAACCAAGTAAATCTATTCTAATGATTGGAAAATAAATGCTTGAAAGTAAATTTCATCTATCTAGAAAACAATAAATATTATACTAATAAAGCATTGAATTCTTAATCTATTAAATTTAAAGGCAACCTATTCTGAAAGCAGTGAGAGATCAATTGAAAATTACTAATGTGTGCATTATCAAATTAGAATCATTGATGACTATCTATGAATCTAAATGCAAACAAATTGAAAAGCAATGAGTCTATGGCATGAAAGCAATAATGCTTGACCTACAAAAGAACACAAATGAAATGAACATAAAATAATGTAAACAATGCATATAATTAAAAGACTTAAAATGAATCATAAAATAAACTAATTTATCTTTTAAAAAAAAGAAACATTAAAATGCATCTCATACTCATTAGGTGGTCATTCTAAAGTGCATGAGAGGTGGAAGGTTGGGAAAACTATTTATCAAACACCAAACATATCAAAGTGAACTACAATGGTATTCATTACATCAATCATAAACATAGTGTCAATCCTTAACATCCAAAACTCTATATTGAAGCATGAGCATAGCTCCCAAAGTTTTCACACCCTTTGAGAGGAGAAGGTACTCCTATTTATACAAAAACTAAGATAACTAATTCATAAATGTAGATCCACAAATCTCTCCTAGATCCACAAATATCTCATGTAGTTACAACCATGTGTGACATCTACCAATTAGCATATCTTCATGTCCTCTCACAAATCTCTCATTGCTTTGATAGGAGACACTTATGAAACTTGTCTTAAACTTTCTCTATGAAATGTGCTTGACCAATGATCTCAAATCTTCCTCAAATATTCAAGGGTTTGAAGAGGAAATTCGAATTTGAGTCTTGGAGGCCAAATATGGTTGTCTTGGAATCTTCAAATATGCCTACACATATCACAAAACTCATCCAAATTTTAGATATAGGTGAATACATGTTATTTTTCTAATATTTAACCATAAATTCACTCAAATAACAAAATAAATGTATTGGAAAATAATGTTTCTAAACCCATATTTAATTATGAAGACGGTCTTAGTGTATGGTTATGGAGCTGCAGAATATGGAAGATTCTGAAGCAAAGTGAAAGAAAAGAGGGTGAAATGAATGACATTTTGGAGACCCAACAATGATGCTAGACGTTAATGAAAGGGGGAATTTTTTTTACAAAACTTAAAATACAAATATCAATCTGATGATTTTAAGAACCAAATTATATCTAAACTACATGAAGCATTTCCAGAGCAATTGTCAATGAGACATGTCAAACTTGCAATAGCAAAAAGATACAAAAACAAAAAAGAATCATTCAAAAGGTAATATTCCTAATTATATAAAATGATTTTCTAGAATTATATGTATATATTACTACAAATCATTTCTTTTTTAATATCTATTTTGTTATATTTACTTTTCATATATCATTCTAAAAATAGTTTATTACTTTTTTAAGGAAAATTCCAAATAATCAATGCAGTGATATGTGAAACATGCTAGTAGGAATGTCCAAAAAAGTGTATAAGGAGATGGTGAAAGAAATGAACATAATTGCATCACAGGAGGAGCCATATTTAGCATTAAATATTAATTTCAAGTCTTTTCTCGCAGAAAAAGAAAAAGAAAAAAATAAAAAAACAAGATGAAACTCATCCACCGCATAAAACAAGATGACATGGAAGAAAATGGTTGATTTTAAAGTTTGTGAGTAATTCTTCATATTTCCTTATAACAACTCAAGGTTTCATTTTGTATATTTTCAGTTGTTTTAAAACAACCATCCTTGAATGTCTTCAAATAGGTGCTAACATACAAAGAAGAGCCATCAAAAGAACTGTTTGACATTGGGTTAAATAAGGGTTGCGAGTATATGTTGGAATATCATAAATTAATTGTGGAATTTTCAAGTATCTATGTTGTTTTACTTCTACAAGTTTATAATTAATAGAAAAAAATCCTTTATATTAAATCTATGATTTGTAATGGGGTTTACAACATGTAGGAAACAAAGTATGGAACTACACCAACAGAAGACATGTTGCAACAAGGCATGAGACTTGGTTTTGAAACCATGTGCACAATTTATGAGTCACTTCTTGCTATGGTACATTTATATTCGATTTAAATTGATGTATATTATTTATTTCAATTTTCATTATTCTCACTAATTTAGATACACTCATTACACTTTATTTTTATGTTTGCAGATGGAACTACAGGATCAAGAAGACGAAAACAATCACTGCAATCAACAAAAAATTCCTCCAAATAACCCAATTCATGGAAGTATCTCGAGTAGTGACAACAATTTTAGCGAAGAATGATGATCGTTTTGGATATCAATGCAACCTGTTGTATTTTTTGAAATAATTGTTTGTGAAAATTAGACATTTTGTTTAATGTAATGGACATGGTGTCCCAACTGAAAGACAAGGGGTTACCAATAACAATCCCATTTTGTATAACAATGATCCTCTTATTAATATATAATAAAATACATTTTAATTTATTCTATTGTGTTATCCAATGTTGCTGTGAAATGTTACACCACTGATTAAATATATGGATAATTGAATATTATAATGAAGAGATGCAAAATATGATAATATAAACACTAATCCAAACATCATGTACAAATGTATTAATCAAATTTTAATTTATACGAATACTGTTATAATATATATTTCAATTTTTTGATGAATAATGAATTTAAAAAATTACAATAATTGCACTATTACAGGTCGATCTTTCCAAAAAAGAGAAAATCTCATTCAAAAAAGCGGTCTGTTTATAACATACAAAAAATGCCAGTGCACTGTGTTATATAAAAGCACCGTGATGAAATATTTTTCCATGCTTGGTGCCTTTTAAGAAAACTAGAGCACCGATGAGTTTGAAACTTGAAGCACCAGACATGCTTGAGATTAATGCCTCAATGAATTGTAATTCTTAATGCAACAATGCTTTCATATAAATCACTCCTTGGTCCTACAAAATAATATTTCTAGCTCGGTGCTTTATGAAAACTAACAACAGTATAACTAATGCACTAGGGCCTTTGTATTAATGATACACATTGACGCTGCAAGCTAAAAAAAAAATATCGACACAAAAATTAGTTTTTGTGTGCTCCGGTGTTATTCCTTAGAAAACTACCCTAGGGATTTCTTTATCTCATAGCACTGGTACAATATATATTATGCACCATTATTCTTTGCATTCAATGCCTTGGTGCTTTTAGTTATGTATGCCACTCGATGCTTTTTTGTATGTAGCACACTTGGGTTACTTGTTCCATTAAGCACACCGAAAAAAAACCTCTACTATAATCTCTGGCCTCCCATATTTTTTTAGTTGTAACGAAGTTCCATTAAAACATCTGCTATCCCAAACAAATGTTTTAGCAAATGTTCTTCTGACATTTTTTACCAATTTTATACATTAACAACCTTCATTATAACCTTCGCTATAAGGTATTTTCCTTGTAGTGTGGGTATGTGTTATATTCTTTGCATGACTATCCCCATGTGTTGTATGTTGCACTTTGAATAGTGCCATCAAAAAATAATTTTGGCATCCATTTTCGGTGGTTTTCACTTTTAATGGTTTTGTGGCACATGGTGGTTGAGACCATGGTTTTATAGTTTAAGGAATTGTGGTTGTATTCTAATATAGGATAAATAGAATGGCAGTTTATGGATGCCATGATATAAATATATATAATATATATATTATATATATATATATATATATATATATATTTTAGTATATATATATATATATATATATATATATATATATATATCATGGCATCCACTATATGCAATTCTTTCTAGTTTTTCCTGGTTTGGATTTCTAGGGTATAATGTTTGTGTTTTTCAATGCATATTTTATGTTTTATTAAGAATCTATTTGTAGCAAATTATTGCACAGGGTTAAAACCTAAATTTGGTATCAGGGCATTTTTGGCTTCAAGGGGATGATTTTGTCGCTAATGGGTTTTACTTGGGATTTTTGTAGGCCTTGTTATAGTGGGAGATCTACGAAACCAATTTTTACGGTGAAAGGAAAAGGGATGTAGTTCAAAGATATATATCAAGAAAATGGGTAGAGTTTTGAGTTGTGGAAGCTCAATATGGAAAATATAATGGTCGAAAAAGGTTAGTGGATCACTATGGATTTGGGTAGTGCACTAATGGGGATGTCGACATAAGACTACACCAATTTTGATCAAAAGGAAAAGAACACATTACAATTATGTTTCTTAGATCTTGTATGATTGAATGCTTCTGGAGAAGCTACAACGAAGGCATTGCGAAACAAGTTAGAGAATTTGTATCAGTCTAAGTCCTTGGTGAATAAATTGTTCCTACAAAAATATGTATATAACTTGAAGATGAAGGATGGAAACTCGATGATAGAATATCAACACATTCAATACTATGGTAAGTCAACTATTAGATTTTGATATTAAGATTTTAGATGAAGATAAGTGCATTATTTTATTGTGTTTTTTTATCGAAATCCTGGGATAGTTTGGTTGTTTCCATATGTAGTAATGCAACTATTTCAATTTCAACGATATAGTCTTATCCTTGTTATTGGAGGTGATGAGGCAAAAAAAATTGGAAATTTAGATCGTAGATGATCTTTCTATAAGATAATACTCCTATAATAGAAAAAAAATGTCCCCAAGTGGGAGATTTGAATCTAAAGGAAGATCTAAATCTCTAAGAAGGGAATTATAGGAAAGATTGTAGATATAAAATTGCATGGAAAGGGAAGGGATCTGATGATGCTACTTATATAGAAGTAAAAATCTTCTCAAATGAAGGAGGAAATGTGCACTTGGCTTCTCCAAGTACACATGTAGATCACAAGGCATGGTTAATTGACTCAGGGGCATCCTTTCGTATGACTCCTCACAGGGATTGATTTTGTGGGTATAAAAGATAAGATGGTGGTGATGTTTTCTTTGAACATGAATCAATAGAAAGAATCATAGGATGAGGAAAATTAAAATTTAAGTACATGGTTGGAAGGCTTAGAGTAATCTGTAGTGTTATGCACATCCCAATATTGGCCAAAAATTTGATTTCTATAGGCAAGATGAGTGATGTGGGTGGATAGATAGTGTTCGAAAATAATACTTGCAAGATGGTTTGAGTAGCAATGGTATTGCTTATGGGAGTTTGGATTGGAACTTTGTACAAACTACTGAGAAGCACTATTAGTGATGGCTACATAAATTTCATTTTTCCTAAGAGTTAAGCTAAATAAGGAAAAAAACCTAAAATATTTGGAGAAGGTACTATGTTGTGGCATCAAAGATTGGGACATATCAGAGAGAAGGACCAACAAATATTACATGGTAATGATATGGTAAAAGGCATGTCTAATTTATTTTTGGATTTTTATTTCTATGAACATTGTTTACAGGGAAAACAAAATCAGGTAAGATTCTCCTCTAGTGCTATACGGCAAAAGGAATATTATAGTTGGTTCATAGTGATGTATTTGGATTTGTATCATCATTGGGTAAATATGTGTATTTTTTAATTTACTGATGGATCTCAAAGAATACATGGATTTCATTCCTCATGAATAAATATGAAGTCTTTGAAAAATTCAAAGAGATTAAGGATCTTTTGGAAAATTAGATAGAGAATAAAATTAAGGTGTTGAGGATAGACAATGATGGACAATTTTGTAGGAATGAATTTGAATAATTATATAAGAATTATGGTATAGTAAGGTAGAATACTAGTCCATATACACCTGAGAAGAATAGAGTTCAAGAAAGGATGAATAAGAAACTAATGGGGAAAGAAAGGAGCATGCTGAGTGGTGTCAGGTTAGGACAAGAATTTTGGGAAGAGGTACTAGAGACTACATGTTACTTGGTTGAATAGATCATCCTCATTAGCATTGGATGACAAGACTCCACATGTGGTATAGAATGGTAATATACATTCTCTTAAATATGACAAATTATTTGACTATGATGCTTATATACACATTCTAAAGGAGAATAGGGGCGAGATACATAAGAAAGATGAAAATTATATCATTATTTGGTATGAAGATGGTTTGAAAGGCTATAATTTTTAGAACCCATAAAATAATAAGGTTGTGTATATTCGATATGTAGAATTTAGAGAAATCAAATACGTTGTCAAATGGGAAGTCCTACAATGGGAGAAATAACTAGAGAAGATAGAGTTTGAATTGAAGGATGATGAAGTACACTCTACGAAAGAACAAGAATTAGAAGAATAACAATCACATACGCTAGTATTAAGGAGATAAGTTTGAGAAAGAAGGTAGCTAGAAAGGTAATAACTCCACTTGATTTCTTTCACTTTTTTCTTTTCTTATTGCTAAAGATGTTCCTACGACTACTAGGAAGGTAGTGGATTTTGAGGGTAAAAAAACTTAAAAAAAAACCATGGTTGAAGAAATGGTGGCCTTAGACAAAAATAAGGCTTGGGATCTAATGGAGTTTTTAGTTAGAATAAACCCCGTTGTTAGGAAATGGGTTTTTTAAGAGGAAGTTGAATGCAAAAGGAAAAGTGGAGAAATATGAATCTCGGTTAGTAGCAAAAGGTTAATCCTTAGTAGAAGAAATTGACTTTGGTGAGACCTTTTCTATTATTACCAAGTAAACTTCTATTATATTTCTTTTATCTGTCACTGTTTCTTTTTATTTTGAAGTAGAACATATGGAAGTGAAGACAACATTCCTACATGATGATTTGGAAGAAAAAATATACAAGAAGCAACCATAAGACTTTGCAGTGAAGGGAAAGAAAGAGTTGGTATGCAGACTAAAAAATTCCTTATACCGATTAAAGCAATCACTAAGGATGGTATCAAAAGTTTGATATATATTGGGACTTCATTTCATAAGAAGTAATGTGGATCATTGTGTGTATTTAAAATTAGTTGGTGATAATCTTATTTATTTGGTATCTTATTTGGATGATATGTTGTTGAATGGAAATGATAGGGAAATCATCAAGGAAGTGAAAACTTGGTTTTCCTCTAAACTTGAAATGAAGGATATCAATGTTTTAAATTTCATTTTGGGCATGGAAATTAGAAGAGATTGGGAAACTAAGAATCTTTGGTTAAATAAGGGGAAGTATGTCGATACAATATTGCATAGGTTTAATATGCAAGAATGTAAACTAATAAAGGTCCTTATTCCTATAGGTGTAAATTTACCTGTAGAAAAATGTCCCAAGGCACAAGAAGAGGAAGAGGACATGTCCTACATTCCATATGCCATTGTAGTTATAAATTTTATGTATTCAATGTTTGTACTATATTGGTTATTGCACATGCAATGTGAGTATTTAGCAGGTATATGTCAAAACTAGGGAAGGAACATTTGACAACAATAAATAGGGTTTTTAGGTATTTTTGTGGAATTACTAGTTATGGATTATGCTACCAAGGTAGAACAAGATTCGATTGAGTGTTGGACATACATGGCTTTGTTGATGTTCACTAGGCTAGAGATTTCTATTGTAGAAGATATATGAGTGGGTATGTGTTTAAATTATGCAAAGAAGAAATCAATTGGATGAGCAAGAGATATTCTATAGTGGCACTCTCAACTACAACAAGTAAATACATGAAAACCATTATTGCAAGCAAGAATAAGTACAGTTATAGATATTATGATAAGGTATTGGGTTGATACAATGAGTTGTGAGGATAGATTGTGATAGTAAAAGTGAAATCTTCCTAGTGAATAACCCATTGTATCATTCTAAGACAAATCATATTGATGACCAACATCACTTTCTGAGAGATATAATTGAAGAAAAGAAGGAGTTGTTGGTGAAGGTGGACATGGTGAAGAATGTTTCATATTGATTAACAAAATTTATGAGCATTGAAAAATTCTCTTGGTATACCGAAAAAATGGGCACTATTGACCTGAATTATTGATTATGTAATCTTGCAACTCTCTATGTGTAATGAAAACAACAAGTGGAAGAATGATGGGTATGTGTTATATTCTTCACATGATTATTTCCATGCACTATGCATTGTGTCGAGCATATCAGGGGGCAACAAATCCCAAGTTCTAGGGAGGGAGTTGTAGGGGGTATATGATCTCCCTAATCAGGGGGTAGAAGCCTCCCTACTTGAGGGTTTAGGGGCAACACCCTTGATTTGTTTTTGTTTTTGTTTTTATTTTTATTTTTTCACATATATTTTCATTGGTTATGCAACATATGATTTTCACTTTTAGCAGATTTGTGGCACATGGTGGTTTAGCCCATGGATTTGTAGTTTTGATTAAAAAGCTACAATTGCACATGGTGGTTTAGCCCATGGATTTGTAGTTTTGATTAAAAAGCTACAATTGTATTCTAATATAGGGTAAAATTGATTGAAAATTTATGGATGCTGCAATATATACATATTATGATTGTAATACTGTAAAGATGAATATATTTAAAAATCTCTTTGGTTTTCCTAGTTTTGGTTTCCAGGGTAAAATATTTGTGTTAATGTGCGTGTTTTCCATTTCACAGTTTCTGTTTGATTAATAATTTGTTTCTAATAACTAATTATAAAGAGTTAAAACCTACAAAGACCCCCCTAAGGGTTCTACTTCTATCATCAACACTTTAATAGATTGGAAATTACGGTTTATGGTGATTTAAGAAGTCATTCCTAGATTTGAGTTCAAAGGGTCCTATGGCTCTTCTAGAAGCTTATTCAACAAATAAAATCCTAAAGAGGGTCCCCAAACATACATAATCAAGAAGACACACTTTGCTGAAAAAAATTAACGTGAAAAGTAAGAAATTGTAGTAATAAACTAGTTTATAACAACAACAAATTTAGCTCCATAAAATATTTAATAAAGCCAAAAAAAACATAAAAGTAAAAATAAGAATAAGAATAAGAATAAGAATAAACAAAAGAGTTAAAGCAAAAAATCAAACATAAACATAAGAATAAACAAAAGAATTAATTTCAATAGAATTAATTTCAATAATTTTTAGTGGTTGAAATAGTTGAGCCTATTATGCTTATGTAATGGTCATCATATCTTAGTATATATGAAGTAAACATGTCTTTATTTGAAATAAACATTGTCCTTTACACAATATAGTCCATTCTTGACTCTGTGTTGAAGACTAGGTTTCAACAATTTGGCATTTGGTTCTATTGCCTTGAGCATTGAGTCCCAGACATTACAATAATGAATCACATAGTTCGAATATGAGAAAGATAAATAATCTACAAACTAGAAGATTGAACGTGTATGCTCATGGTGTTGTAAAAAATGCCTGTGGAAACCTGCAAACAAGAATGGGATGCTGCTTCCCTACATAAAAGGACCGACAAATTATGAAATGAAGAAATTACAGTCTTTCGAGAAAGACGTGTCAACAAGATGTTGAATTGAATGTGAGGTTGTATGTCTATTAAATAAATTTGCATAAAGATTTGTAAAGCTTAGCCTTGAAGTATGATTCCATACTGTGCACTACTATGTTGAAGAACTGCTGGAAAAATTGATCATGGTATAAACAGACATGTATATTATCGTGATCTGAATTAAGACAGGTTGATGTTTGGATACAACGTTAGAATCTACTTCCACGGTTGAACATATGAATAGAACGACCAAGAACTTGTAAAGTCTAATCCATCCACATAGGGTATCTTTGTACCTAAAAACCTATTAGTGAATCAAGAAATAAGAAATTGTATTGTTTTCGTAAGTGTTTTTGTTGGATTGAGCCTTTTGTGATCCATAATAGTTATAAGTAGAGCTTCGCCATAAATCACATATAGAAAGACCTTTGTCGACGTGTTTCGAACCAACTAGTGTGGTTCATCGTCAGGACTAGTTGAAGAGACAGATCCAGCTTCACATGTTAAATAGTCAGAACAGAGCCTCCAACGGCTATCTTACCCAACGGCCAATTTTGACCTGGGGACCAGAGTCAAAAAGTCAATTAGATAATTTTAAGAAAGATGGTTTATATAAATATATAATATAAAAATATTTTAGATGTTTTTGTGTTTACATTATATTAAAAAGTATAATATAAATATTAAAATGAATTATAATAGAAATTAGTTAAAAAAAAAGACCTAACTTTTATAATTTTATTAAAGTTAGAAATATAAATGGTGGAAACCGAAAAATAAAATAATAATAATAATAATAAATAAACAACAAATAAAATAATAATAAAAAACAATAAAAATAATAAAAAATAAAAATACCATAGATAAATAAAATGTAATTACGAACCAAGTTGAGGTAAAAATAAAAAAAAATAAAATAAAAATAAAAAAAAAAATATATTAATAATAAAACAAAAAATAAATAATAAAAAATATAAAATACACAAATAAAAATTTTAAGAGAATAATTGGGGCAAAATCACATAGAAAAACCATGAGTTCGACAGAATAATAAAATAAACTAATAATAATAAATAAAAAGATAAATAATAAACAAATAATAAATAAAATAAAAATACATAAAATAATAAAAAATAAAAATACATAGAAAAATAAATTAATACGAACCAAAAGGTAAAAAAAATAAAAAAATATAATAATAATAAAAATAATAAATAATAAATAAAATAAAATAAAATAATAAATATTAAATAAACAAAAGATTAAAATAAATAATTTCAAAAAACAAAATTATACAAACCTAATATCATATCTATATATATATATATATATATATATAATATATATATAATCATTTACGGTTATAAGTACTAATATCCATCAAGAACAAAAAAAGGGAGTGACTCAAAAAAAGGAAGGAGAAAGACCGAAAAAATTCAGAGCAAGAAGGATAAACCCTAGAAGGATCTAGGGGGAACCACGAAAACGAGAAAGATGAAAGGGGGCGGCGGGGGGGAAGAGAAGAAGGATTATGACAAAAGGGCAGGGATCCAACATCTACTGATTTTCCAACTGTCATCCCTATTGAGATTGTTAGGCCTTCTTTCGATCTCAATAGCTTCCCTGAATTTACGATGATGGAACTGAGCAACTTTAGCAACAACCTTGGCTTCCTCAATACACACTTGATGCTTGGTCTTTTCCACATGTTCTGCTAACGTTGAAGACTTGGTTCTCCCGTGTCTTAGGTCAGCTGCATGTTCCCTGATCCTCTGATGGATGGAGCGCCCTGTTTCCCCGATGTAGGGGGTCCCACAAGAACAAGGGATCAAGTAGACACCCCTCATGTACTTAGGGTTAACAGGATCTTTTACCGATCGGAGGGAATTACGAATGGTGTTTAGGGGCCTAAATGTTGAGGGAATATCATACCTCTTAAGGGTCCGAGCAATCTTGTCCGTGGTTCCTTGGACATAGGGAAGATGGACACCTAGTCGGTGCTCCTTTGGTTCTCTCTTAATAACAACATTTTTAGAGGCCTTAAGGAAAGCCTTCTGACCTAGGCGCCTGCTATATCCATTCTCCACAAAGACATCAAGGAGATGGGATCTCTCCTTATCCAAGCTCTTACTATCAGAAATCCTAAGGGCACGAGTAGCGAGGGTGGAATCTTTGTATTGTTTTCTTAAGTGTTATAGATACAAGAGGATGTTGATCAAATAAAGAAGAAATATTTTTCTATTTTTACTCTTCTTTGTATATGTGTGTTCTTGTTATCCTTTCCGTGTTGTAATTCATTCTTGACTGCATGTTGACTCTTAGCTTTGAACAATAACATTGAAACTTTACACATCAACCCTAATTCTTGGTTGGAAAATACACATAAAATAAAACTTTTCCTTTTCCAATATATTCTAAACAAATTTTAACTCTAGGACAATAACATCCAAGATAATAAATGTTGAAAACATTTTATTTTGATTTAATTAAACCCTAATTCACCCTAATATAAATAAAAAAAAATGGTTTTAGAGATTTCAAGGATTAACACAAAAGATAAGACTAATGTATTCCTCAATCTAAAGCTAATGAAGTCTAGGAGTAACAAATTCTTGGAAGAAAAGAGATGGATGTGGGTTCAAATAAACTAAGGGATACTAACTTATATCCCTTAATCCTCTAACCCTAGTATCCTTAAATTTTCTTGGACAAATAAGGGAGGGAATTAAACTTAGGTCACCTCATGAGAACTTCATGAAAAACCTTATTCAAAGAGAATTTAATACATACAAATACCAACAAAACTATGGTGAATACTCACATATCATTAAATTTCACCAATAATCATCCATGAAAGAGAATCATCCACCATAATATCTCCAAAACAAAGTCGCTCAACTAGTGCTCCATGGTGAAATGGAGAGAAGAAAAGTGTAAGAGTGATATTATAAATTGTTCAATCAATAAATGAAGGGTAGTTCTCCCCTATTTATACTAGGGAAACCGACCACTTTACCCTTGTAAGACAATAATTATCTAAAACCATAGAAATCCATGATATAAGGTGGATATGTCATAAGTTGACCTTCAAAATAGGCTCAAATAGGAAAACACAATAATAAATAATGAAAAATACCCTTTAAAAGGTCACATATGTGAGCATAAAGCCTCAAGAAGGGTGGCATCGTTTCCAAAAGACATGTCTCTCCTAAAAATGTGCAATAAATAATCAAAAGGCATGTCTCCTAACCCAAGGTTCATGTCTCATCATCAAAAGGTTCCTCCTCTTGCCCAACATCATCTATCCAAGTCCCCATGTCATGCATAAGTTTCCATGTTAAGTTAATATGCAATGTCCACCCTTCTTTAACCTTCCTTTATTTTAATTGGCTTTCTTAACAAGCATTCATTAATTTCATTTGAATATCCTTTTATCATGGGTAATTAATTTCTCATAGGGGTTAGTATGTTCTTTAAGTCCCTTTTATTTTGATAGATCTTGAAAAGCATGGAACTAGGGTGTTCATCACATGTGAGGGTGGAGCTCAAGCTAACTTGGCTTTTGATTATAATTCATCCTTTGCTACCTTTTAAATTTTATTGTTTTGGATATGCTATTTCTTTCTTTCTTTTTGTAACACGTCCTTTGGGCATTTCCAAGCCCTTCTTCTGATAGGATGAGTCAAGAAGGCGAACCAGTAAAAGAGACTAACAATAACCACCGCAAAAGGGAGGACAATAGGGAAAGGGATAGATGGTAGTTGATAAGTATGGAAATATATTGACATGCTACCTTTATCAAGGTCTCTTATTCATGTCCCTCCTAGATAGTGAAAGAAAGTACCTATAGTGGTTACACTAGACTAAAAGGAAAGGATGGCCACCATAGTGAAACATGGGAACAAGTATAATTTCCAAACATCATGATCCATTAATTGACTTTGACCCATGATCCTTACTTAGATGCCTAAAACATTAAAGGTAAGTAATTCGTATGAAACAATGGCTAATGTATCTCATGGTCACTGAACCACCTTCATTAGATGGGTATATTTATAAAGTGGATGGGCTGACCAATATGTGTGAGAGGCATATGAGATGATACAATATGAGGGGCATGTGAGGTTTCCATCTAGAAATTTGCATTATGGATTTTTTTTTTCCTTTATGGTTTAACCTTATATATACATGGATAACATCTAACTTTAACTCAGGGACATGTGTTCATTGTAAAGCATATGTGAACCTTAACATATCTAGTCTCCAAGACCTATAACACATATCACTCTAATAATTTACTAGATTCTACAAACAAAGTCATTAGTGTTAAAGCAATAGGCTGATATGGCCAATCTAGAATATGAAAGGTTATAAAAGTATATGTGATAAACATCTTCTAAGCCACCTTTATTTTATCTTTTATTTATTATTATTATTATAAGTAAATGAGTGTGTAAAGGTTTTTCAATTACGTTTATCTCATATGGTTGGGAGGAGTGATTGATATCCTCCCCACATAGGTTCAATTCCCATAAGTGACATTTTGAGCCCTTATAGAGTATTTTGTTGGAATGGCTTAGAGCCTTGTATCATTAGCCCCAATGAGATAGAAAAATTTATATTCCCCTGGTGAAATATATTTGGAAAAAAGGTATGTGAAGATGCAATAAATCATCGTGATATAAAGCAAGGAAGGATGAAAAAACAAGATGCATAACATATAACCTACTCTGAGCTAAACTAACGTCTTAACAATTCAATCACTTGTCAATATAAGTTCTAGGAAGTTAGCCACTAATTAGCAATGGAAAATTCACTCCATTAAGATTGAAAAGAGTCAATTCCAACCTTTCCATGGATATTGTATGGATAGGGGTCATTTTCAGCAAGCACAAGATCATTTTTCTTGTAATCAAGGCCTTTCTTAGGTCTATATTTTTTTTTTATTCTTTTGACCACAAGAATTTGCCTTAAATTTTTTATCATCATTGATATTACCACTATGGGTGCAAAGTGACAATCTCTTTATGGAAACATCCATCTATATGGCATATGCCACTTCCAAACTCTACATTGGCTCTTTCCTTTAATTTTTCATTTCCTATAATCATTTTAGGACCAAAATGTTGCCAAGCAATTTTAAGGTTCAAAGGCTTAACTTGATTATGTTCATCAACTTTCCTTTCTCGGCAACATCATCAGTTTTCTCTTTAGAAGTGAAAGAGAAGATGGATGAGTCTTGGGAATGGTATTTTATTGGTATTATTGAATTTCTAGACCCATGATGATTCCATAATTCTCTACCAATTGTAGATACATGATTTAGAGGTTTCTTAAAGTCGTATACATGGTATTTTACAATAGGTTCTCATTATAGGATAAATGGTTTTCCATTAGGGGAAGGGATTGTGGCATAAGACAAATCCATTTTCAAAGTTCCTCCTAAGGTGGTCGACCATTTTCTAGATAAAAGTATCCCCTAAACATTTAGAAAATTTATAACAAAAACATCCATCAACATAGATATATCAGGGAAGTAGTAACACACGAATTTATATCTTTTATGAGACCATGAACTTGGATCCAATCTGAGTCAAAACCACTCACACTTTTATAAGGCTTTGTAATCTGTAATTCTAATTGATTCATGACCTTCAAAATAATCACATTAGTGGAAGCCCTAGACTCAAGCATGTAATTATGAAGAAGTAAATTATTCACAACTAATGTGAGGAAGAAATGTGTGTACTTTGTAACAATACAAAGGGGTCTTCAGGGTCCTTATCAAAATCAAAGAACTCTTTTTCCTTATCTCTTTGAGGAGCAAACCTAGTTAATTCAAGAATACACAAAAAGACATTTACTTTAGCAAGAAACATTACTCAAATCAATATTCAAAGTAATATCATCATCATTTTGGGTTGGAGGAGGACCATAATCGACATTTAAAGGTAAAGCAACTCTAGTCCATCCTTTTGTTGGGATACCCTTTTTCTTGGTTGAGGATTTTCTATTTTCCCGTTCCTCCTTGTATATTTCAATCCCTTATTGATCTTGTCCCTTATTTTGACAACATTCATGTCCATATTTAAGGGTGTTGACACATCCCTTGAAAAGTTCCTCATGTTTTTTCTTAGTAACATGGGTTTTATTAGGCAACATACAAAGGGGGAATTGGTCATTGATAAAGTTTAAGTGTTTAGAGTTTTTTTCCTCATATCCCTAGTATTAAGGAAATTCATCTTATTTATGTGATTCACAACAATAATCACATCATGGGATATCTTCTCGATTAATCATATATGTAGGAGATAAGGTATTTGTTAAAATTTGCAACTAGGGCCAAATTCCATGTGGGTCATCTTATTAATGGAAGCTGATATTTTTCTTGGATCCCTCTCATTGAGAGGTGTAGGATTGATCTAAAGATAATACAATTTCGATAAGTATTCATGGAGATATGAATTTATTTGTGTTATGGGACAATTCGTCAAGGTTGGACAACAACCAAATAAACCCCACTTTTGCTCAACGTTTTAGTATAAATAGAGGTGGCCTTCAAGTCATTTCAACACACTTGGGATCTCTTCCTGTCTACTTGTCTTTGGGTTTTAGTAGGAGGAGAGATCCTAAGGGATAACGCTGCCCTAATATAGAGGGTAGAAGCCGGAACTGTCAGGAAAATTCGAAACTGCCGGGAACTACCGAGAACAGCCGGAACTGTCGGAATTGCCAGGAACTGTTGGGAACAATCAGAATAGCCGGAACTGCCAAAACTGCTGAAATTGCGGGGAATTGTCGGGAAAGCTGACGCAGAGAGAAGAATTCGGAATTGCAGGGAACTGTCGGGAAAGCTGACGCAGAGGGCAGAAGCCAGAAATGTCGGGAACAACTAGAATTGTCAAGAACTGTTGGAACTGCCAGAACTGCTGATGTAGAGGGCATAAGCTGGAACTACCGGGAATAACCAGAACTATCAGAACAGCCGGGAAAGCTGACACAGAGGGAAGAAATTGGAACAGCCGGGAAAGCTGACGCAGAGGGTAGAAGCTGGAATTGCTAAGAACTGCTGGGAATAACCAGAACTGCCAGGAATTGCCAAAGCATTTGTCTCCAAAGGAGAGTAGCATGCAAGGGACAACTAACTAACATTGGGACAATTATATGGTACATAGCAACAAATACACCAAGCATGCAATGTTACAGCTAGCATGCAACAACAAGCATCCAAAGGACAACAAGCATGCTAGGGACAACAGACAAGCTAGGGACAACAAGCAAGCAAGATGCAGCCGGCACATAGGTCAGTATGGCAACATGGTGCAATAATGGCACATAATGCATTACAGTGATGGCTGCAATCATGATTAATGAAGCATGATGAGATGCAGCATAGTGATGATGGGTGTAGCATGGTGCAGTGTGGTGAGGTGCAACATGATGACAAAATGCAGCACAACGATAGGTGAAGGAGTCACCTTGGAGAATAAGTTGAAGCAACATGTCTTCAATTGATCTGTTGTATCATCTTCTTAGAGATGATCTATGCTCTTGTCTAGATAAGTCAAAATGTTGATTTTTGTTGTAAACGTACTATCTCTCTCTCTCTCTGCTGAACTATTGAAGAACATATAAGAAGAATTGATCAAGGGTTTCCCCACATTGGGGTTTGTCCCTGGCTAGCACCACATCTTTTGTCCTCTTATCTTGGCTTGTCTTCTGTGATTTATGTTTATTTTCTATCTCAGTTTACTTTAATGCTAATGTAATTGCTAATCTGGAAAATACATTGAGCTAATTGTGAAAATTGAAATAAATTGCTCTAAGCATAGAACATACCTAAAATTTAACATGGTATCAAAGGTAAGGTGAAGGCAATGCCCAAGCAAGAGTGAAAGAGAAATCATCGAAGATAGTTGGGAAAGGACAAAAGGATAAGTGGATTCCTCATCCCTCTTCAAATTCACCGAGGGTGAAGTCGAAGCAGAGAATATTATCAAAATGGCATAGCGAAAGTTTTTGATGGCCTACCTAAAGATCACTTCATTGGGAAGTCTGGATCTAAGGGTGGAGGAAAGGCAAATGCCTCGGTTGCAATAAGTTCAACCATTATGTGAAAGAGTGTTTGAATGGCAGAGATACATCTCTTGATGAAGATAACAATCATTCCAAGGACATATTCAATGATCAAAGGAATGACAGGTAATGTTGGTCATCAAGGAAATGGCCGACTCTTTAAAGAAAGCAAGGAACCCTAGGTATGAAGAATTAAATGTTGTTTTTGATAAGATAAAGAAGCGTTATCTTGTATTAGCCTTCTCCTTCAGATTCATTGGGTTTTTGGCTTATTGATTGTAGTGCTTCAAGGCACTTCATCAGATAGAAGGGTGCACTCTCTAATTTGGTAGAGATGGAAACAATCGTGGGATTATACTTGGAGCCGATGCCACCTATCCTGGAAAGGGTGTAGGGAATGTTACCCCTCAATTGAATGAGGGTAACTCGATTCATTTATAGAATATCTTTTATGTACCTGATTGCAAGAAGAACATGGTGTCCATTTCGGCAATGGAAGTCAAAGGTTACAGGGTGCATTCATCGATGGAAAGGTACGTGTTAAAAAATAGATTTTTCAAAGATTTTTTTGAGTTGAAGGTTGTATCAAGTTATAGGAAGTCCACTGGGGACCATGTCCATTGACACATAGCACTGGAGGTCTGTGAGTTAGATGGTGATAGGGATGCTTGAATGCAAAAGGAGCATGAAGGTACATGTTTGAGATGTACTGAAGGAAAATCTCACAGGGGGACCATTCCCCTCATGTAGCAGGTCCACAGGTTTGGAACAACCTGAGGAGTTTGAGATTCATGATTGGGAATCTCATGTATACAGGTGGAAGAAATCCCTCTATGGCTTGAAGCAAAACACCTGTGGCTCGAAGGTTGTGGATGATATACCTCTCATATCGACAACTTTTGAGGACGACCTATTTTTGACAGGTGCAAACCCTCTCACTTGCAGAAGTAAGAGGGAGTTCTATTTCAGAAGTGGAATGGTAAACTGCAAGCCAGTGACTACCTCGAGGATCTTAATTTTCAGAAGTTATATGGTGGTGATGACAGACTAGATTTAGGAAATGCCTTTGAGTTTCATTAAACTCATTTGCATTGATGTTCTTGGTGAACTTCTGTCCGGATATATGTTTTGTAGTTAGCACGGTGAGATCATATTTGATTGAGCCTCACTGGATTGGTGCCAAGAATCTTCTGAGATATCTTCGGAGCACAATCTCTCATGGATTGAAATACACTATCGGAAGTATGAAAATGCATGATTATTCAAATGCTGACTGGGCAGGCATTGTGGAGGATCACTAGAGCACTTCTCAGTGCTGGTTCTCTTTGGATTCTACTTCGATATCATGGATGAGCAGGAAGCAGAATTCGGTTGCTATAAGCACCGTCAAGACTGGATACATAGCTACAAGTATGATCTCGTGTAAAGCTGCCTGGTTGTGGAAGCTCTTAAGTGAGTTGCTTGTACACATGGTGAATACCACTATGATTCTCTGTGATAACCAAAAGGGGGATTCGATTATTGAGGAATCCCGTATTCAATGATTGCTCCAGCAGATAGACATCAGATATCGCCTTATCTGGGATATGGTAAGTCGATGAGTGAGGAGGCTCCATTGCATTGAGACTGATGTACAGGTCACAAACATTTTGTCAAAGCCTCGGGAAAGGTCAAATCTATGACTTCCCTGAACGACTTGGAGTCATTGAGAGACCTTCTTATAAGGGTCCTTCATGTTGCATGCATTGAGTTCTAGGAGCTCTAGGGGGGTTGGGGTACTTACTAGAGCAACATACGACCATAGGGCAACTCACCCTCCCCTAGTGGTGCACTATGTATAGGATGATAGGTTTAACCTTCCCCTGTGATACCCCATGGCGACTATGGAACAGGACGATTAGTTCTCTTGTCGACTGGGATGATTAGTTCTCCCATGGAGACTGTGGAACAGGATGATTAGTTCTCTTGTGGGCCAGGATGATTAGTTCTCCCATGGCAACTATGGAACGGTATGATTAGTTCTCCTACGGGTTGCGATGATTAGTTCTCTCGTGGCAACTGTGAAACAGGATGATTAGTTCTCTTGTGGGCTAGGATGATTAGTTCTCCCATGGAAACTGTGGGGTAGGATGATTCATTCTCCTGTGGACATGATGATTAGTTCTCCTATCAAGGCATCCTACCCATGCAGTCTGGGACTCATGGGAAGTACCTCTCATTTGATCAATGAGTAGGGAAATGGGGTTAGGGACCATAGTAGTACTATTGATGGACGCATCAATGTATCTACCGTACTCCCTATGCTAAGATGACCTCCATTGATTTGGGATCAATGAAACTGATCTGGGATTAGTATGAGTGATTTGAGACACTCTCTTGTGATATTGATATGGGATCAATAAAACTGACTTTGGGTGAGTAAGAGTGATGTGAAACACTCCCTTCAGATGAAACTAACTTCGGGTCAGTAGAGAATGGTATGAGACATTCTTAATCAATTCTTCTTCTTCTTGGTTCAGCAGAGAAGCGTAGTGCAGGGCATTGATGACAGAGATAGTACAATCGGACATATGGATCAGCAGATGGAGTTATCCCTAGTTTAGAGGGAGTGTTAAAATTGTCAACTAGGGAAAACTCCATGTGGGTCATCTTATTAATGGAAGATGATATTTTTCTTGGATCCCTCTCATTGAGAGCTGTAGGATTGATCTAAAGATCATCTGATTCTGATAAGTATTCATGGAGATATGAATTTATTTGTGTTATGGGACACTTCGTCAAGGTCGGCCAACAACCAAGTAAACCTCACTTGTGCTCAACATTTTAGTATAAATAGAGGTGGACTTCAAGTCATTTCAACACACTTGGGATCTCTTCCTCTCTACTTGTCTTTGGGTTTTAGTAGGAGGAGAGATTCTAAGGGATAACACTGCCCTAATCCAAAGGGTAGAAGCTAAAATTGTTGGGAAAAGCTGGAACTGCCAGAATTGTTGGGAACTATAGGGAACATAAGGAACTGCTGGAACAACAGGGAACTACAAGGAATAGCCAAAACTGCTAAGAAGCTGGAATTGCTGAGAATTGACGGGAAAGCTAATGTAGAGGGCAGAAGCTGGAACTATCAGGAATTGCCGGGAAAGCTGACACAGAGAGAAGAAGCCAGAACTGTCAGGAACAATAGGAATTGCCGGGAACTATCGGAACTATTGGGAAAGGTGACGCAAAGGGAAGAAGACGGAACTGCCGGGGATAACCAGAATTTTTGGGAACTGTCGGAACTTCCAGAACTGTTGACGCAGAGGGAAGAAGTTGGAACTTCCGGAACGGCCGGGAAAGCTGACGCAGAGGGCAGAAGCCAGAATAGCTAGGAAAGCTGACGCAGAGGGAAGAAGCTAAAACATCCAGGAAAGCTGACGCAGAGGGCAGAAACCGGAACTGCCAAAACTTCTGGGAACAACTGAAACTGCTGGAACTGTCGGGAACTACCGTGAATAGCCGGAACTGCCAGGAACTATCAGAGCATCTGTCTCCGAAGGAGAGAAACATGCAAGGGACAACTAACTAACATTGGGACAATTTTCTGGTACTTAGCAGCAAAGACACCAAGCATGCAATATTACAGCTAGCATGCAACAATAAGCATGCAAAGGACAACAAGCATTCTAGGGACAAAAAACAAGCTAGGGACAACAAGCAAGAAAGATGAAACCAACACATAGGTCAGTATGGCAACATGGTTTAACAACGACACATAATGCAGTACAGTGATTGGTACAGTCATGATTAATGAAGCAGGTGAGATGCAACATAGTGATTATGGGTGCAACATGGTGCAACATGATGACGAAATGTAGCACACTGATAGGTGAAGGAGTCACCTTGGATAATTAGTTGAAGTAGCACGCCTTCAACTGATCTCATGTATCATCTTCTTAGAGATGATCTATGCTCATATCTAGATAAGTCAAAGTGTTGACTTCTGTTGTAAATGTACTATCTCTCTCTCTCTATTGAACTGTTGAAGAACATATAAGAAGAATTGATCAAGGGTTTCCCCACATTGGGGTTTGTCCTTGAATAGCACCATATCTTGTGTCCTCTTGTCTTGGCTTGTCTTCTGTGATTTATGTTTATTTTCTATCTACAATTTACTTTAATGCTGATGTAATTGCTAATCTGGAAAAGATATTGAGCTAACTGTGAAAATTGAAATAAATTGCTCTAAGCATAGAACATACCTAAAATTTAACAGAATTAGAAACACTTTATTGAGGAGGCGATCCATTATTATGTGGTTCTTAGTACCTTATGGGTGGCTTATTGTTATCACATTGAGATCTAAGAGGATAATTTGGACATTTTGGGAAAGAGAGAAAAGAAAAAGTGTCATTTTATGTGTATTTTCTAGCCATAAATTAGGGTTGACATCTAAGGTTTTGTTAGTTGTTATTTAAACCATAGAAAATTGTCATGATTATTTATTTTATTTACTCATATTTATCTCTCACTTTTCACTTTATTATCATATTGTATGGGGCTAAATTTCTTGTTATAAACTAGTAAATAATTTAGACATTTTGGACAATATTCACCTTAGCAACTAATCCCCTCATTTAAGCATATGGTGGCATCCAACGCAAGGGAGGATTCCCTAGTGGACCATAGGGATCAAATGACCCAGTTAAACCAAGTCAAGGGACCCCTATAGGTTTGACTTCTATCACCAACACTTTAATAGATTAAACAATTACAATTTACAATGATTTGAGAGGTAATTTTAAAATTTGAGTTCAAAGGGTCATATGGATATTCTAGAAGTTTAGTTTAATCAGGAAAGACTCAAAGAAGGTCCCCATACACACACAATTAGGAACTTACACTTTGTTGAAGTAAAATAGCATGAAAATTAGAAATTACAGCAATATGCTAGTTTATAACAAGAAATTCAGCCCCATACAATATGATAATAAAGTGAAAAGTGAGAGATAAATAAGAGTAAATAAAATAAATAATCATGACAATTTTCTATGGTTTAAATAACAACTAGAAAAACCCTAGATGTCAACCCTAATTTATGGCTAGAAAATACACATAAAATGACACTTTTTCTTTTCCAATATATTTTAAACAAATTCTAACTCTAGGACATTAACATCCAAGACAATAAATGTTGAAATATATGATTTTGTTATATTAAACCCTAATTTACCCTAAGATAAGTAAACAAAAATGATTTTTGATATTTAAAGGATTGACACAAGAGATACGACTAATGCCTTTCTTAATCTAGGGCTAGTGGAGTCTAAGAGTAGAAATCCTTGGAAGAAAAGAGATGGATGTGGTTTCAAAGAAACTAAGGGAAAATGATTTGTGTCCCCTCAATCATCTAACCCAAGTGTCTTTATATTTTCTTGGATAAATAAGGGAGGAAAATAAACCTAGGCCACATTAAGAGAACTTAAACACCTTGTTTAAGGAGAATTAACATATAAAAATACAAACAAAATTATGGTGAATATTTAATAACCTGTATTCATCAATAATAAACAAGATAGGATGAAGATAAATCACATTTATCTACACATTTAATAAAAGTGTACTAATAATCATCCATTAGAAATCCACCATAATATCTCCAAGAGAAAGTCACTCAACTAATGCTCCATACAGAATTAGAGAGAAAAGAAAAGTATAAGAGAAGTGATATCTCAAAGTGTGCAATCATTCAAATGAAGGGAAATTCTCACCTACATATAGAAAAGAAGGGTATTTCTCCCTTAGTACTTTACCATTTTAGGCTAATAATTCTATGAAGCCCTAAAAATTTGTGATATAAGGTGGATAGTGTTAACACTCCTTAGTGTCCCAAGGCTGAGAAAGGAGACCGACGGAGGTAACCTCAAACCACTTAGGATTTGGCAGCTAGCCTTACCAAACCAGAGAAGGCTCTCTCTATGAACCCACAACCAATGAATGATTGGAAGAGGAAAATATTTTAGGCTATGTATGTTCAGCTCTAGGGTTTTGAAATTTTAGGGTTTTGTTGGATCAGGAGTATAGGTCAGGGAACTAGGTCAAGTTTCAAAAGATTTAGTTGCAAGGGATATAAAGGAGAAAGGTAGGTATATTTCAATGACACTTTAAGGTTTTTCGATTTAGTGTAGGGTTAGAAAAGAAAAGGTTAAAAATGATCATGAATATCATGAATTCATTAATTAGAAGATAGATAACATAAATGTGAAATTCCTAACAAAACAGAGCTCAAGCTTAAGAATTTAGTTTAAAAAATCATAGGAAGATCACTGAAAGAAAAGAAATGGAAGAAAGGATAAATAGTCATTTCATTTAATTTATTTACAAAATAAAAACAATGTCACAAAATAATACCACAAGAATTCTTAAATAATAGTTGCAGCTAGCCTCTTAATTTCATGTAAAAAGATGATGAATACAAGCTCCAAAGCCTTTTACTCTTTGATGTCGAACCCTTACCTTGAATTTGATTTGGGTAGATATAAAAAAAAACAAGTCTTTCCCCCTCTCAGGGGTCGAATCCCTCATGATAGGAACAATTTACATGATTATCTCTAACCAAACCTAAACCTAGGGAAGTTAAAAACAAACTACCTGATTAGACCAATGATTCATTTTGACTTTACAAACATAAGTAAGCATGAATCTACATGAAATTTACATTGTCCACCTCATTTAAATTTAATTATATCACATTATTACTCAGGAGGAGTAATTTGACCAACATATTTGACTTTGACTGGAGAAAATCCGAAAACCTGTCTTTTTGGGAAAAGTGCAACGGATTTTGGGAAAAGCACATCACCGACTTGGAGGACAATTTTGAGTGACTTCCAATGTTCCAAATTATGATCTGAAGGAATCATTTGAAAGATTAGGATGTCTAGTTGTCCATAGAGTCCTTAATAATTCAAAATTGCCTCTCCAAGATTGAGGAAAATGGATTCTCCTAAGGTCACTTTAAAAGCGCAGCGACAGGTGAAAACAATGGTATAAAGTGGTTTTTTGGCATGTTTTTGGCATTTTTCTTCCAACTAGAAGGCTGAAATGGCACAAAAACTACATGGATGGTATGTGAAGGTCACACGATATCTAGATATATAAACCTTTTGTGTTTTGGAGGCATCAGGGAAAAGTGGCGCTACGCTTTTGGTTGACTGAAATTTCCTGTTATAGTCAAAAGTCACAAAATTTCAAAAATTTAAAAATTTTATTCAAAAATGGTTCTAACTTACTCCTTTGAGTTGGAAAATGATGTGCTAGGCAATGGGGGAGGCCTCAACCAATAGGTCAAGCTTATCCTTCTTCCCTTTCTTAATTAGGGTTTTCCTTAATTTCGTTTTCAAGTTTTTGATCCTGATTTGACTAATCTAGTGCTAAGTGTAGTAATGCATTTCCATGTGCCTTTGTATTTTGGTGTTCCTATTTTCCTTCTTCAGGATCATTTCTAAGTGTTCATTAATGGTGTCAAGTCAATACTCCTTGATTTCTTCAAAATCAACTTCAAATGATTTGCCAATGTCTTACTGACCTAATGGAGGAGATGAATCACTTCCTTGCCCTTCTTGTCTCTATAAACCTCTGGTCTTTGGCCTTCTGAACATGACCTAAAACTGTGTGTCTTCAATCTGTTCTAGATCAATCATTACCTTTCCATTGTCATTCTCTGCCACCACATTAGTTTTAGGTTGTTGAGAAAGAGATGTTTTACCTTTAACTACCTGTTTTCCTGTTGTAGGAATGCAATCATATAGTTGGCCTTTGCCATGCCATCCCTTAGCCCTCTGATTTCTTCCTCTTTCTCTTTGATGATTTTCGAATGTGACTTGTCCTCCTCATACATTGCTAGATCTGCCATATAGGTGTCAAAGTCTACCTGTTCTTCCTCTTGCAAAGGTGCCTCATGGTGATGTGCTGATGTCTCTTTCTCAATTAAAGTAGGTTTGGCCTTTTCCACACTACTAGGAGAAAACATAAGCCTCTTTCCTCTAGTATATGTCTTAGTCACCTTAGCCCTAAATGTTCTTGTTACACTTCTATTTGTAGAACCTACTTCTTGTGGTCTTGGTGATGCCAAAGGTGTACATTGATTGATAGATTGAGTTGGAGTAGGTAAAAGAGAAGCTGGCTGCATGAATGCCTCCTAAGACAACTTGACATTGTAAACTGATGGAAGAAAATGATTTTCACCAAGCCATGATGGAACAAGCTTGCCTGATGGTATTTACCTTTTCTATGTACCTTTTTTTGCCATTTTTATCAAGCTTCTGTAGAGGTAGTGAGGTAGGTTAGGATATTTAACACCTGTGAAATGCATTAGTAATCTAACATGGTATTGATATATCCTTGAAAACCTACCCTTACATGTGAATTATTTCATGATAATCTTCATGAGAGGGGCATCAAGCAAGTGTATAAAAGGAAAAATATGCTTTGGAGTAGCTTTGTAAGGAGGCTTCAAAAACATTTTATAATTTTCAATGTCTAGGTTTACCCTTTTGAACCAAACTTCTCCATGATTTGGGAGCCCAATGGCTATGGAAATGGCCTCTGCTGAAATGGTAAAAGTGGCTGCTGCAATAGTTGCCTCACCCCCCCTTAGACTGGTGGCAAAGGTGCTTTTTAATTTATCACTAAAATCTAGTTCTTCAATCTTTTGGCAGAAAATAAGGCAACCTACATCTTGGAATGACTTCTTGAGAAATGGTGAAGCCATGATATCCTGTATTTTGGTGGGTTCATACCTGATAATATGAACTCCTTTATGCTTTCTTTGATTAGTGGTTGTGGTCTCTGGATCCATTATGAAACCTTAGCTCACTAGGAAGGGGAATTAGGGTTTAGTGTTAGGAAAACAAGGGATTTGGGGAAGTTTTGTGAATGGAGGGAGATAAAGTGGTTTGAGAGTGTTTAAATTCTTGGAGAAATTTTTGGGGGGTAGGGATAGATGTTAGGGAGTGTAGGGAGGTGAAAATTTGGGAAATGAGTGAGGGGAATGGGCATAGAAATGATAAACACATTCCTAGCCAAGGAAAGTGTAGTGTAGGCTAGGGTTTGTAGGGGAATGAAGGAAATGAGGGAAATGGGTGAGGGTAATTTTTAAAGAAGGGGTATGGAGGGTGAGGGAGGGTTTTTGAGCATGAGATTTAGGGTTTTTCATAGAAAATGAATTAAAAACACTATGAGACCAAAAGCGCAGCAAAACCCTAGGAGAGGGTGATTTTCTAAGCTTTCAAGAATGAACTGAAGCAAAAGAAAGGTAGAAGAGGGGAAAATGAATCCCACTTACTTGTTATTGATGTGTTGGAACTATGGTTGATGAAGAAAACCCCTCAAAAAGGTATATTTTTCTCCCTTGCGAAAAACACAACAATTTGGAGAAAAGCGCAGCACAACTGACAAAAGCGCAACAAGGGAGGAAATTTGGCACTTTGTTGGCAAGAAATTTATTTTTAGAGGGTGGGAATTCTTCTTTCTGGTGGAGTGATGTCTTATGGGGGTGGAATGAGAAATTTGTTTTCTCCTTTGGTCTTCTTATAGGCTGGGGGTCGATTTTCTCTTGGGTGGTGATGTGGCCCCACCTTGTCTTTTCACAAAATGACATGAAATGCTAGTGGACTGTAACTTAAAACCTTATTATAAATAATTATAGATCATTATAGAACTATTTTCCCTATTACTATTCCCACAATGATGATCTAGATGATGTCATGACTCTTTTTTGACCTTCTTGACGACTTGACCTAATGATTACGTCTAGTGGAGTATGAAATTGATGATTTGGTCCTTGAAACATGACTAACCATGAGATGATCACTGAGATGGTGATCAAGACACTTCACTGATGACTCATCACATAGTGATGGCATGATCAGATGACAATTTGAACATGAAATGAAGGGAGTAGCAACATGCCTAGACACACTAACCAATGATCAAATGTTTATTTCAAAAACTATTTGAAAATATAAAAATTTGACCTAGGACCCTATCAACCATATTGAAAACGTACATTTGATCACAGGTGACTGACAAGCACTAACATATAGGTCTTAAGTCAACCCCCAAAATAGCCTCGATGATGAAAGTACAATAATAAAACATGGAAAATTCTCTCCCAAAGGTCACTTGTGCGAGTGTAAAGCCTCAAGAAGGGTGATGATGTCTCCAATAGACATGTATCTCCTCAAAAGGTGCAATGAATCATTAAAAGGTATATCACCTCATCTTAGGGTTGTGTTGCAAAAAGTGACTCCTTTATCCCAATATCACCCATCCAAGCCCCCACTCCACACATATTGTTTCACACCAAGCTAATGTGTAATGTGCTAGTACCAAGTGGAAACATCCAAGGTCCAATGGATGGAGGAGTTTCTTTGGAAGTGTTCCAAGCCATCATCAAGCTCAACACTTGTCATCAACTGTTAAATGTATAGCATTAAGTGGAACACCCTCCAAAGGGTATTTATCATCATCCATTAAGTGTAAGAGAAGTATCATCAATGTCCTCCAAAATACCATGACCATGTTCGGATCATTATCAAGCATATGCTCAAGGAGTCAAGTAAGACCAACTAACATTCACATAAGAGTCAATAAAGCATAAAAGTGGACAATATTTATTGTCAAAGGCCATGTAACTATATCACATTAAGTATATCTTTCAAACTTCACATGAGTTTAAAATTTCACACAAGTTTCCATATTTAGGTAAAAGATGGGCATTAATTACACATATTAGGTGCTACTAGACCTAGGAGCGGAATAATTTCCAAGTCAACTGTTCAATCGATAAGAGTAAGTGATAAGTGATATGGTAAGGGGTGGAGTTCATGAGAAGCATCATAGTCTTATACATTGGCTATGTGAGACCTTAATCCATGGGAACCTTTGTAGGGGGAGCACTTGCAATATTTCAGTTACCCTTTCCTTGCACTACTTTTTCCACCCCTTAATTAGCCTTTTTTTCTTTAATTGGGTTCTTAAAGGGTTTCATTAATTTCATTTTAATTCCCTTTTAGGATGGGAAATTAACTACTCATATGAGTTGGGATGTTCTTTATATATCATGGTAAGCATGGGACTAGGTGATGGCCTTGCATGAGGGGGTGAAGCTCAAGATAGCTTGGATTTTGATTATAATTCATCCCTTGCCATTTTTTTTCATTTCTAACATTTAGCACATGCTCTTTGTTTCTTTATTTTGCAACTTCAACGACCTTTGGGAATTTCCAAGCCCCTTTTCTCATAGGATGAAATAAATGGTGAACCAAAATGAGCGACTGACAACAACCAACCAAAAAATAGAGGAAAAAAGAGAAAGGGATAATCACATATGTTAACTACGGAAATATATGGACACGATATCTCTAAAGTCCTCTTATTCATGGCCCTCCATGACAGTGAAAGAAAAGTGCTAGAGTGTTCCAATAAATAAGAAAGAAAGGATTCCAACAAAGGTGAAGGAAGGAAACAAGTATAACTTCTGAACATCATGATCCATTATATAACTTCAACCCTTTATCCTCAGTTAGATGCCTAAAGCATTAAACGTAAGCACTTTGTTTAAAACAATGGATAATGTACCTCATGATTGTTAACTCAATTCCATCTAATGAGTATGATGATCAAGTGAATAGGATAACCAAGGATGAGTGAGAAGCATTTGAGAAGCTACTATTTGAGCGACATGTGAGGTTGTTTCCCATAAATCAATATCTCTAGAGAAATGTTTCCCCTATGGTTACCCCTGGATATAAATGGGTAATAGTTCTAAGCTTTTATGAGTCAACTAAGCTAAATTATTAAAGAAGTGTAGCATAAAGAATGGTTTATTGGTAGGATGTTACCTCATCTATGCACATTGTTGCTACAATAATATATGTTAATGCAACGCAAAGCTTTGTAATTCATTATGTGATTCGAGTCTATAAGTAGATTGATAGATATTTTAGTTCCCATATTAGCTCCATGATTAGCATAGTTCCATTACTAATTGATTACTCTATCTAAGCAAATTCATGTGTTAATGAAATATATTTCAAGAAGAAGAGTGGTAGTATGGTGCACTATGTGTAAGATTGAAGGTCGCTTACATGATGATTTCCCCGTGACCTGAAGATATTCTATGACAATGACTAATTTGTTTTTGGGTAGTTTGTTGGGAAAATAAAATGCTGGAATTTGTGCTATATACAAAATTCTAAGACAAGATCCAAATCATTTCCCATGATTGTATAAGTATAATACCATTGCAATGGTAGTACATTGCAAATTTCATAATGTAAAAATCATTATACAAAGGACTATTGTGAATTATTTATGCTCGTTGATACATTTGAGAAGAACCCATTTAATGTGGCCCTCAATAAGAGGAATCCATCAGGGGTAGAGTTAAAACTAGAACTAGAATCAAGATAATTAAAAGTTGAGGTATGAAGCAAACCGTCCTCCACCATGATGTTACAACTCTAATGGGTGGGGCACATTTCATGAAATTGTATGTAGATACACCTACCTCACTATGGACACCACTAGAAAATTAAGCATAACATAGAGGATTACATATGTGATTCACCTTGTTGACGAATATCTTATCACGTTCATTCATAAAGGGGCTTTTAAAATTTTTAAAAATAGAGTCAATATATGATAGGTATTTGGGAGGAGGGTGTGGGGTAAGTGGGTTTATAGGTATTGGGGGAGTTTGGGGAGGGACTCTTGTGGGGGGGCATAAAAGGTTGTATTTGGTAAAAATAGGAGATATATAATAAAAATAGGGGTTCTTTCTAGTAGAGAGATGTATTGGGAAAGAAGTCCAACAAAAGTATTTTGTGAGGTTTTTATCAATATCTAGTGTAATTAAAGGTATACTTTTATACGATGAATGCAAGTGCCATGGCACATTATTGGAGACCCCATGGAGGATTACCTAGAGCAGATAGGTAAGTTGGAAGCTAAGGATAATAAGAAATATGAAGCAAACATGGTGAACTCTAAACCACAAATCCTCAATTGTACCAAGTCAAGTTGGGTATCATTTTGCATTAATGTGATTGATGAGTCATTGATTTGACACCCTTTTTGTTTAGTAAACCATCTCTTTTGCTCAATTTATCCCTATTTTTCCAATCTCTCATCATTACATACAGCCTTTAATTCTCATATAATCACATGTACATATTCATGCTTGTTAAGTTCTTTATTTATTTGCTTTGGTTAGAATTAAGAGTTGTTAAAGAAGCATTTAGATGTGGGTGTTATGCGACTCAATGAATATATACATATATGTTGTTGAATATGGCAACAAGAATATTCCAATTTGATTTGTCCTTGAATTAAGTAGTGAATTAAAATCAAATTTAGTCTTAACAACTACTTGAAAATAATCAATTAATTTATTTTAAATTAATTAGTTGGAGAAATTCAAGATAGAAGTCTTTCTGAAGTCATGCAAGAGTTATCCCTTAAATTAAGGAGAGAAGATTGAGGTATATTTGAGTTGTAATTAGTTAACTCAGTTTACTGAGTTAAGTTTAGTTAAATTAGTTCCAAACTATTTGAGGAACTAATAGTGAGTTAACAGCCAGTTGATGCATTAATGCACTCAACTAGTGTTACTCCAGTTAACTGAAGATTCCCTCATCAGAAACTCATGCATGTCTATTCTCAGAAAGACCCGGTTGAGATTAATGTTCAAGGACAATGTATTATCAGTTGCATGTGTTTTCTCATGAAGAAAACTCATGCATGCAATCAAGGTTTCATCCTTGAGGATTGCGCAGTTTTGAAGGCTTGGTTTTCCACTTGGTAATGGGTTAATCATCCACAAGGAAAAACACAAGGAAATAGGAGCTTGGAGGGTAGAGAGGAAGGCTGGCGAGAAGTCAATATTGCTTGTGAGCATTTGTGAGGATTGTACTGAGAGCTAGCTAGTTGTGAGAGCTAAGGATTTGTATAATTCCTATGTATTTCCACCATGTATGATAATACAATAGTGTGGGTTTTTAGCTGAGGCTTTCCTGAAAAGTATTTTCATGTGTATTGTGCCATTGATTCTTCTTCTTTTGGATATATTGTTCAGCATAATCTTTAAGCTTCTGCAAATTGATAGTAGAAGTAGGTTGTAGTATTCTGCTTTGATTTATATTGCATTATCGGGTTAACCTACCAACAGATTTTCTACATGGTATCGGAGCTGTGAACAATATACTGAAAAGAGAATTTGAAGTTTGAAGTTTGGGGTTGCTGGTGCAAATTGAATTCATATCATACTTCAAGGTTGGCCAATGGCGTTCTATGGCTTGAGACTCGAGTATGACTTGGAAGGTAGCTCTAATTACATAGCTTGGAAATATAGAATGGAGGTTGTATTAGAAGACAATGGCTTGAAGGAATTCATTGATCAAGAAATCCCAAAGCCAGCTTCAACTAATGCACACGAGTTGGCTAAGTGGAAGAAGTGTGTGGCGAAGGCGAGACAAATCATCCTTGAGGGAGTTCGAGAGCATATTTTCTCAAGTCTCTTTTGGAAAGATACTCCATTTTCAATGTGGAAGACATTGAAGGACTTCTACCAGAACAATAGTGACCAGAGGAAATTGGCGCTCAAGGATAAGCTTCGAAGAATCAAGATGGAGAAGGGTGATACTATTTCCACATATTTGAAAAAACTCACCACTTGTAGAGATGAGCTTGGTAGTGTGGGAATAACTACTACCGATGATGATATGGTGAGCCTCGCTCTCCTTGGCCTTCCAAAGAGCTGGAATAGCTACCAGGACTTTGTGAATGGAAGGGAGAAACTATCGGATTGGGAACGACTGCAGTCAGATCTTATGCAGGAGGAGATCAGGAGGAGCACACGAGATGGTTCTTCATCCAAGAATTAAGATGAAGAAAATCTGGCCTTAGCAAGTAAGACAAGGAAAGGGAAGGGGAAGGCTTCCCATTTCAAATCGAATTCTTCTCATGGAGGGAATAAGGGTGACATGTCTAAAGTAAGATGCTTTAATTGTCACAAGATGGGACATTATGTGACTAATTGCCCATCGAAGAAGTCCAAGAAGGGATCCTCGGAAGGATCGGAAGGTAAGGCATTATTCTCTCAGTTTGAAATGGACTTTACCCTTAATTCATGCATGGTGTCATCGATGATGGGTTGTGTCTGATATCTTGACAGTGGAGTCTCATTCCACATAACTAGTGATAAAAATTTATTTAGTGCCTTGGAGGAGAAAGACCTCAAGATGCTCATCGAGATGGGTGACAATGGAAAGTATAATGTTTCAGGAGTGGGCACAGTTGCTTTTCAGAGGGAGCATGTTGCTCCTCTCACCTTAATAGATGTGATGTATGTGCTTGGATTGAATAATAAATTGGTATCGGTTGTGATGTTGGAGGAAAAAGGCTACGATGTTGTCTTCAGGAAAGGAAAGGTGTTCCTAAGACACATAGCCACGGGTCAGACCAAGAGGATAGGGATTTGGGTGAAGAATGTAGGAATTTACAGGGTAAGTTCCTCAGACAGAACACCAAAAGGACACCGCTCACAAATAGATCACAGATCAATACACCAGTATTTTGACGTGGTTAAAACCCTCAGAGAGGGAAACAGTCACGGCCTGCGCCAACGTGGCTACTACAGGAAATTTATTAATAAAAGAATGAAAACTTACATAAGCCTCTCTCATGCACAGTGAACCTACAAATGACCCTCCATGCGCTTTAAATAGAATTCATGGACCAATCGGGTGTCAAGC
>APFE031604139.1:14741-39956 GCA_000404065.3 Pinus taeda | reverse complement strand
GTAATACCGAGGAGAGAATGAACCGTCGGTTCACTACATATCGTGATCGTCGGATTGTAAGTTACAAAATGTACAACGGTAAAGAAACACACTTTACCTAACTCTATACCTAACTCTATACTAGACCAAGTTGAACTTAACTATTTCCTATGTGTCAGAATATCCTAACAAAGAATCTCTATAAACTAGAGGTAGAGGATTGTGCAACATTGAGTACAAAAGCAAAATTGGGGCAAAGCCAAGACATTGGCGAGTTGTGGCACATGCGGTTGGGCCATTTTGATCATGGGGCTTTGGAGATAATGCAATAGATATCTACAGGACTTCCTAAAGTTAAACTTGAGCAAGTTGACACATGAAAAGGTTGTACCTTGGGAAAGTACACCAAGTCTTCCTTTCATGATCGAGATATTCAAGTAGAGGCTATCTTAGAGCAAGTTCATACTGATTTGTGTGGACCATTCTCGATGAAATCCACAACAAAGCAAAGGTATTATGTGATTTTCATTAATGACTATTATCTTAAATGCTGGATTTATTTCATGTTGAAGAAGGACCAAACTTTCACAAAGTTTTGTGAGTTCAAAGCTTTGGCTGAGAAAGAGTTAGGGAAGAAGATCAAGGCCTTGAGAAGTGACAATAATGGAGAATATGTCTCTCAAGAGTTTAAGGACTTTTGTGCATCGGAAGGAATTAAATGAAAGTTGACAACACCTCATAACCCACAAGAGAATGGAGTGGCTGAGAGGAAGAACATAACCATTGTAGGGGTAACACGGGCAATGTTGCATGACCAAGGCCTACCACTTCACTTGTGGGCTAAGGCATGCAACACACCAGTCTATTTGCAGAATAGAAGCCTACATTGCATACTTGGGATGTAGACACCAAAGGAAGCTTTCTCGATAAGAGACCAGATGTGGGTCACTTCAGGATCTTTGGCTCATCAGTATATTTCCATGTGACAAAGGATGCACGGAAGAAGCTTGAGCTGATAACAAAGTTGGGGATATTTTTGCGGTACACTGATACAACCCACAACTATCGGGTGTACTTGCCTACCAGTCGAAGGACATTGGTTCGCAAAGATCTCAAGTTTGATGAGAAAAAGGCCATGCGAGTTTCTCTTGAGAGGGAGCTCCAACTACATGCTATGGAGGAATTGTTTGTTCCTAAGGAGGAGGAGCCTCAGACTGATACGGAGTAGTCACATGCAGAGGTTCTAGGAGTGGAGACATCCACTCAAGCAGAGTCTTCTAGAGATGGACGAAAGCGCACAAGAAAAGTTGACAGATTGTTGGAGGACGTGAGAGAGAATGTGGGAGCACCATCTTCTCAGCGCAGACAGAGGAGGTCACCTAAGAGGTAGACTGGATACATGGCCCTTTCTAGGGAATGCGTTGAGACTGAGCCATCTTCCTTTGAGGAAGTAGTGCAGTAGCTGATTTGGTTTGATGTAATGGTGAAGGAGTATGAATCCATAGTTCATAAGAGTGTTTGGGACGTGGTTTTGAGACCAGAGAACAAGTCAGTTGCGAGTTCCCATTGGCTTTACAAGGTAAAGCAAGCTACTGATGGTAGTGTAGAGAAGCATAAGGCAATATTTGTTACTCGTGGCTTTTCATGAGTTGAGAGGATCATGTTGCTGCAGTATATTTTGACAGAGGAGCAAGATGCTGACATTTTGATAAAGGCATTGTCAAAGTGTAAATTCAAGTTCCATAGAGATAGGATTGGGGTGGCAGATAACCCCTTTCTTGTTGAGAGGGAGTGTTGAAATATGACAACAAGAATATTCCAATTTAATTTGTCCTTGAATTAAATTGTGAATTAAAATCGAATTTAGTCTTAACAGTTACTTGGAAATAATTAATTAATTAATTTTAAATTAATTAGTTGGAGAAATTTAACTTAGAAGTCTTTTTGAAGTCATGCAAGAGTTATCCCTTAAATTAAGGAGATAAGATTGAGTTATATTTGAGTTGTAATTAGTTAACTCAGTTTACTAAGTTAAGGCGAGTTAAATTAGTTCCAAATTGTTTGAGGAACTAATAGTGAGTTAACAGCCAGTTGATGCATTAATGCACTCAACTAATGCTACTCCAGTAAACTGAAGATTCCCTCATCAGAAACTCATGCATGTCTATTTTGAGAAAGCCCCAGTTGATATTAATGTTCAAGGACAATGTACTATCATTTGCATGTGTTTTCTCATGGAGAAAAATCATGCATGCAGTCAAGGATTCATCCTTTGAGGATTGCATAGTTTTGAAGGATTGGTTTTCCACTTGTTAATGGGCTAATCATCCACAAGGAACAACGCAAGGAAATAGGAGCTTGGAGGGAAGAGAGGAAGGCTGGAGAGAAGCCAATATTTCTTGTGAGCATCTGTGAGGATTGTATTGAGAGTTGGCTAGCTGTGAGAGCTAAAGCTTTGTATAATTCCTATTTATTTCCACCATGTATGATAATACAATAGGGTGGGGTTTTTAGCTGAGGCTTTCCCCAAAAGTATTTTCATGTGTATTGTGCCATTGATTCTTCTTCTTCTGGTTATATTTTTCAGCTCGATCTTTAAGCTTCCACAAATTGATAGTAGAAGTAGGTTATAGTATTCTGCTTTGATTTATAATGCATTATCAGGTTAACCTACCAAAATATTTTCTACATATGTTTGTGTTTAACATTTGATGTGCATATAATAAATGGTGGACTGATCAAAGTGTTAAAATATTCTGTTGAGCTCTCAGGTTGGCTATTAAGAACCATACCTATTTTGGTCAAACATTAAGGAAGTGATTTTAATTAGAAGTTTGAAGACCCTATCATTTTGGTCAAGATTATAAGACCTTTACTAGAGGTCAAGGAATTGAAAAGGGATTATTATTTCAATTGACATCAACAAGTTTTGATAGGGATCAAAGACCTTTGTTGCTACTACCATTTTGTAGCCAAATATAAAAAAGGATCTCACTTATTTTGCAACCACGAGGATCATTATCATAGAGACATGTAGACAAGTTAGGGATGTGTGTTTGCATAAGGGATCATAGGAAAGTGGGCCAAATTGCATGAATGTATATCCATTTTAGTAACATGAACTATCATAAAACTGTTAGGTAGCTCCTCCTTTGCACATGTGTAAATTCCTCAGTTCCAACTAGCCTCTGGCATCTTCTAAGTGGCCATACATACAGTTGCATCGATACGAATCAAAATGTCTACATTGGCTCAATGCATTTGTTATGAAGCCATAGATAGATTTAATATTGATCATGACAATAGAATATATTGTTGGTTGTTATTTTTAGTTAGCACACTATTATTTCTATCCATGTTTGGTCCACCAAGTGAATTTATATTGTTATCTTAGTTTTAAGTATATATATATGAGCGCCCTGTAGCACATATGGAGACTGTTGTAGGAACTTTGTAATGAATACTTTGTTTTGATATATAATTGGGATTATAAGTTGTGAGTGTATGTTCCATTGAGCTCTGTGATTTCCTTTTGATGTGTTGTTGTGGATGAATCTAGAAGTTTAATTTAAAGTGTAAGTTGATTGTTTAAAAGTATATAGGCACAAGCCAAACTTGAGTAGGGGCCCACTCAAGGTGCAGTTCCATGTAAATTTATTTCCTGTTAGATTTGTAAGTAGATTTAGATTATTGTTTTTCATTTTAAATTATTAGAACATATTTTATGCTTAATTTATTTCTATTAATTTTTTTATTTTTTTTGTGGTTCACAATCGCCGAAGATCGGTGGCCATTATGTCCGCGGAATATTGTACCAAGAAAATCCATCTGAATGGATCACTTCCAGTTGTCTTAAACACAGAGTCTAACCCCAATAGTGTTGAGAGAATTGAACTCGTGACCTCTCAATAATAGAGGTGCTTTAATGATGAGGACTTGACCAATTGAGCTAAAACTTACGGCTTATATTCAGTTTTATATCAAATTTATTGTGTGATTTTATGATTTTCTTAAGTTCATAGATTAATGGTTTTGGGGATATGCCAACCTATTTTACAAGGAGATGCTACATAATTGGATGTTGCAAAATTATTTGGATCTAATTCCACCCGGTGAGATTAATCTAATCACCCTTAGAAGACAAATGGGTGTATGAGGTTCCACTTAGATGAGTAGTGAACTATCCTCAAGCAACTCCTTCCATCCTAATTTGAGTCCCCATGAGTTTCTTTTCTTGGGTCATTAAAACAATGTGAGGGACTTGCCTCTTGTGTATATTTTATAAAGTACCTCACAAGTTTACCAACCCTGGTTTGAAAAATTAAATGCACCATGTAGCCTAAGCCATCAACAAATAAGAAACATATAAATACATCGTCATTTTTGGCGTTGTTTCTAGGGAGGCACTCAAAATATTCAATATTCCTCATGTAATTAAGATAAAATATATTAGAGCTAGAAGCAACCAAAGGGGTCGTTGATTACCCCTTTCAGTAACCTATATCCTGATCATGATTTTGCATTAGGACATGATAGATGCATTAAAACACCATAAGTAGAAAAAAGAAAAAGTCTTACTAAAACTTCACATGGTGCGGTAGGAGCCACCCAAAGAAACATTATGGAAAGTGAGAGAGGAAAGGAAAATCCTTTGAAGGTCACCACAGTCCAAAATAATTCAGTAGGGAAGCCACATAAAGAAGAGTTAACGTCAAGAAAAGAAGAGACTATATTGGATGAAGAACTAAAATGTTTTGAAGGTTCTAATATGATTACAAACCTTAAACATTCAAGTGAATAAAATATGGGGGATGAAGAAGTAAATGGGCCTAAGAAAAATGAACCTGCTACCTTTGAATTTCCTATTCAAGATCATGATGGATTGGTTCAAATGAAGAATATTCCCCTCTCCACCCTTCCAAACTTTCATGGCCTTGCAAAGGAGTATCCAAATACCTTTTTGTTCAAGTTTGATGTCCTTTTCCATAGCTATGACTATTCCACATATGCACAAAAAATGAAATTATGTCATGCTGTCTTGAAAGATGTGACTCTCTGATGGTTTATGGGAGTTGGGGGAAATTCCATCCGAACTTGGCATGAAATGAAGAAGACATTTTTGAAGAAATATCAAGACTATTGTAAACTCTAAGATATCAAAGAAGAAACCTTCAAAATTCCCTAGGTAGATGATGAAATTATAGATGATTACGTAGAAAGGTTTCAATATAATTTATAAAGAACAAAACAAAAGACCTTATATTAGGAAACCCTATGCATTCTCTTCCTAAAAGGAATACGAGAGGACTGTATTGATTCATTAAACCTTATGGAAGCAGGAGATATTTCACTATTAAGATATGAGGATATTTGTGATTTGTGAGCAATATCTTAGAGGGAGCTCAAAATATGGGAAGAAATCTTGAGATATAATCTCTAGAATTAGTAGATCAAATGGGATAGGGTTGACCTAATATGAGCTAGGAAAATTATTGGATAACTTCGAAATTGATATCCTCAGTACATTGAGCTCCCAATTAGACAACTTGCAAGAAAAAAGAGGAAGAAGGAAGAAGATGAGTTGTCCTTGGCTATATTCTACTCCATTTGTCAGTAGAAACACCCTCGTCGAGAATTTCCTTTAAATGCTGTTGAGACATGCAGCATTTTCGAACTAAAACATGCCACTCAAGGTTTTACTTCCTTACATGGAATTAAGGAATTTTTTCAAGAATCTAATGAGGAAATTGAACAAATTAGTTTTGTGGCTCAAAAGAAACCATGGCCCCCACGATCATTTGGTTCAACACCTGGTTCTTCCCAATATTTTTCTCCTACTCTAGGATGTTACCCTCCAATGCCGTGGCCACAATGGCCCACTCAAATATAAAATAAAAATTAGGTCCTAGGCTAGAGAGGACCTTTCCCCTTCAGGAATATGCCACCACAAGTTCCACAATACTATCCCCCCCCAAACACATCCATAACAAATTCAGATACCATTTAATCAACCTACTCACTCCTCAGAGATCTCAACCAACTGCCCAACCCAAACCTGACCTAAATAATAAAGTAGTACAACCCACCAACAATGTTGAGATACCACATTTTCCTACATATACCATTACTTATGTGGATTTTCAAGACATCCACTTATGATTAGGTAAAGATATCAATGATTCAACTACTTATGTGATTCAAGAACATGACTATGAGGAATATCTTGTAAGATCTGACAATTCTAATGATAAGTCTCCACCTCCTAAACTTGCACTAGGAAAGGACCTAGTTCCCCCATATCTAGAAATGTTATGTCTGGAAAAGCCTTCTTTACAACCATAGTTTGACCTTTTAGGGGAACTTAATTTTTTTTTGTCAAAATTCCATTGTTCCAAGCCATAAAATATGTTTCATTTTACATAAAGGCCATTAGGGAGATTTTTATTAAGAAGCCAAGGAGGAAAAAGAAGCATCCCGAAACTATTTAGGTAATCAGACATTTAGGTGACCTGATGTTGGGGAAAATTTTTGTAGCCAAATATTCAGACCCTCAAAGTCCAATTGTGAGCATAAACATTAATAAAATCCAATTACCTATTACTTTAATAGATTTTGTGGTAGCTATTAATGTTATGACTAAGGAAATAATGGAAAAGATCCAACTATAAACACTTCGACTGACCCAAAGAGTACTTCAACTATATCATTGATCCACTGTAAAGCTAGAAGGCATCCTGGAATATGTAGCCATTTCTATTAATTCATGGGAATACCATATTGAATTAGAAAATGATGAAGGGGAACTTCAACCCATCCTTACTCTTGACCAAGCCTCGGTTCTAAAAAAAAAAGATTGAAGATTATGTGATTTATACCTTCATAACCCAACCTCACATGCCTAGCCCTTTACCTCTTGCACATCTCTTTAAAAAGCACTCTCAAGAAAACTATTCACCTACTGAATTAATTCTCATAAGGATCATATGTCACAAGTGGCTATTATTTCCTAAGAACATTCTCTTCCTATCAAAATTTATCCAAGGAAAACTTTAAACTTTAATAATGGATTAGAACTTTCTCAACACAAGAAACATGTTTAAATGTTAAAGAAACATAAAGATGATTTCATATGAGACTATACTGACATGAAGGGAGTTCATCCAAACTTATGTACCCATCACATCTACATTAAGGAATATTATCGACCTATCTGACAACCCTAGCAGAGGATGAACCCCGCCCTTAAAGTTGTGTTTAAAGAAGAACTTTAAAAGCTACTCAATACAGGTTGCATTTATCACATTTCTAATAGTCAGTGGGTTTCACCTTTAGTTATTATGCCTAAAAAGAATTGTAAGTGGCGAGTATGTGTAGGCTATCGAGAGTTAAACAATGCTACCTTGAAGGACTATTTTCCCTTTACTATTCATCAATCAGGTCCTTGATAGCCTAGCTGGGAAGACTTTTTTCTCTTTTCTTAATGGATTTAGTAGATATAACCAGATTCAAGTTTCCATTGAAGACTAAGAAAAGATGAAATTCACATGCCCCTTGGGAACATATTCTTACTGAGTTATCCTATTTGGATTATGTAATTCTCCTGCTACATTTCAGAGAGCTATTCCCAATATTTTTATTGATCTTACTGATGGATGTGTTGAAATCTACATAGATGATTTTAATATATATGGAAATATATTCATGGAGGCCATAAGTAATCTTGAAATTTTCTTAGTTCATAAAAAGAAACCAACCTTGTCCTCAACAGTGAAAAGTGTCAAATTCTTCTTGCTTAGGGCATAATGTTAGGACATCATGTGTCTTATGAAGGGATAAAAGTAGACCTTGCTAAAATAGAGGTTATCTATAATATTCCATCTCCAACTTCTAAAAAAAATGTTCGTAGTTTATTGGGATATGTTGGGTACTATTGTTGATTTATAGAAAGTTTTACTAAGGTAACATCACCTTTGTTTTGTTTGTTAAATAAAGATACAATAATTTGCTACACTGATAGATGTCAATTAGCTTCTAAGATTTAAAGGAAAATTTGTCTACAACCCCTATCTTGTGAGGACCTAATTAGTCCCTTCCTTTCCATATCTCTATTGATGCTATGTGTAGTTTTTTTGGATTTTTACTGCGTAGAACTTTGAGTTGTCCAAAGGATTAGAAAATAATGCCAAGAGGGTTATAAATAATGAGATAAGTGTCAACAACAATAACATGAACCTTGGCATCAATGTTCAATTAAATAAAAAATATAAAAAACAATTGATAAAAATATTGACTTAGAGATTAAATATTAAAATATGATAAAAAGATTGATAGACTAGTGAAAGTTTGACTAAACAATAAAGAGAAATATGAATGTTGAGTTATTAATTACCTATTAAAAGAATACTAATATTAAGAAGAGGTAGATTGATAAAAAAAAATTAATATATAATTAATAATGCCTAATAATAAAATAAGTTTCTTGGATTTTAATAAATAATAAAATAAAAATATTAGAATATACTCAAATTTTAATAAATAATAAAATACAAATATTAGAATAATACTCAAATATTAATAAATTACTGGAAGCTTCTACTAAACATAGATAGAAAATATAAATGATGAGGTATTAATACCCGTTAATAGATTAATAATATTATAAATTATTGAAGCTTTCTACTATGAATGATGAGGTACAATTACCGGTTATGAATGATAATATATTAAAATGAGAGGATCAATAATTAATAAATTATTATAAATATATTGAAAACAGAACAAGATTGAGAATTTTGTATATTAAAAAATATTTTAATAAGAGATTATAAATGGTTTTTGGATAAATTAAATTAAAAAATATCAGATCAATGCGCTTTTGAATCAATAATATTAAATGAGAAGATTAATAATAATAAATTATTATAATATTGAAAAAGAATTTTTGAATAATAAAAATAATATTTAATAATGATGATTATAAATAGTTTTTTTGGATAAATTAAATTAAAAAATTCCAGCATTTTAAATCACAAAATACGATTCTTCATCAGAATCAAGTTGGATAATTGATCAAGGTTGAGAATAAATAATGCCAGTAAATTCCAAACAAATAAAAAGTTATTAATAACATTCTAAATAAAATCACATTAAATTAAAGAAATAAAAAATAATAATAGAAAAAATCAATACACAAGAAAAAGAGATCTAACAAAATAAAACATTAATAAATAATGAATATTAAAATTAATTATGAATAAAAGAGAAAAACCATATTGAAATAATAAAATATATAGAAAATAATAATATAATAAACAAAAATAATATATATGGAAAGATAAATAAAGAGATCATGGATAAAATTAAAGAGTATATATATATATATAAAGAAGGGGAGGAAGCCATAAAAGCATGAGATTATATATAATAATTTAAATACAAGAGAACCTATCATATATATAAGAGGGAGGAAGCAATAAAAGCATGAGATTATATATAATAATTAAAAGACGAGAACATATCAATTCAAACTTTACAACAGAAGGCATGAGTGTTAGGGTCCAACCTCAACTCCTTTATTTATGTAATAAGCCCAATAGTAGTCATAGTTAGTTAAAGTAAATAGAGCCTGTATTAATAATTGTAAGTGGTTGACCCGCATTAGAGAAAAGGGACCATAGTTAGTTGTAAACGGGCCATAGTTAATAAATAAATTGGTTAACGTGTGTTATGCAAGGGACCACTAGTAGTTAGGGTTTTGGATGTCATTTAGCTATAAATAATCTTAGTTAGTAAAGGAAAGATCATCGAATCTTATTGTAATCGAGATTTTCTCTGCTGGAGGTTGCCCCCTTGAAGAGGCAAGTGAACATTGAATCTATTTCTGAATAATAAAATACTTGATGTTTTTCTCATTTTATTCTGTCTTAGTTATATTTCTTCGCATTTCTGGTATTTTGGAATTTCTCGCAGGACAAGAGCATAACAAGGAGAATGATAAGATGCTCATAATGAATAAAAAAGAGGATTTTTTAAAGTTAAAAACAAAAATGAAAATAAACTAAATAGAAAAGAACATATCACAAGAAAGAAGGGGAAAACACAAATGAAAACCATTAGGAAGATAGGGTAGGGATCCAACAACCGCTAATATTCCACCCATCGTCCCTATTCAACTTATTGGATCTTCTCTCAATTTCTATGGCCTCCCTAAACTTCCGATGATGGAAATGATCAATCTTGGTAATGACTTGAGACTCCTCTTTATAAATGCGGTGTCTAATCTTCTCGGCATGTTCGGCCAACACTGAGGAGTGAGTCCTACAATGCTTGATGTTGGCTACGTGTTATTGAACAACCTATTTCCCCAATGTAGGGGATCCCACAAGAACACAAGATTACATAAAAACCATTCATGTCTTTAGGGTCCACTGGGTCTTTGACCAATCTAAGGGAGCCCTAAATGGTGTTCGTGGGCCTAAAGGTAGCAAATACCTTGTGCTTTTTAAGAATCCGAGCAATCTTGTTGGTTGTTCCTTAGATAAAGGGAAATTGTACCTTGAATAATATTCAGGGTTCCCTTAGATCAATTAAAGACCCAATGGAACCCAAATACATCCAATGTGTTTATGTAATGTCGTGTTCTTGTGGGACCCCGACACTGGAGAAACATGCCGCTACATAAGACAAAGCATACAAGAGCATTCAACTGATATAAAGCATTGTAGGAATCGCTCCTCATCGTTGGCCAAAAACATTGATTTAATATTGATTTTTATTTAGGGGGAGGTAGTAGTGGGAGAGGTTATATTCAACCTTGACGGAGAGATAGTGAAAAAATTTGCACGGGGCTTAGGATTGACTACAAACAACCAAGCAGAAGCTCTTGCATTAAAGCAATGTATTCAAATAGCAATGCCTTATGGGATTGGACAACTTGTCGTATTTGGATATTCTTTGATAACAATACAAAAATTTCATCATTCTAAGAATACTTTGGGGAAAGACCAATACCCGCTTGATGAAAGAATTTGATTGCAGATGGAAAAATATGAATTTATCATTATTTTCCATGTTAAAATGGGAAACAATGAATTTTCCTATGAGAAAGCAAATAAGGGAACAACCTTAGAAGAGAAGATCCTCTCCCTAGGAGAAGACACCACCTCATTGTGTTATTTTCCATGATTTCAATGCCATCAATCGGAGAATTAATGTTTATTAAATTGGTGAGAAAGTGGATGGCTTGGAGCTTAAGGGAAATAAACATTGTATTTATCCCCAAATCCAAGATTAGACAACTGATAAGTGTGTTATGTAAGCAGTTGCATCGGGGTGAGTTCTACAAATAGGGAAGCTATAGGTTAAACAACATGTAGGAGGATAGCTGGGGATTTAGACAACCCCTTATTAATACATTTCCATTGGTATTAATCACTGCCGCAATTTCCATATCAATTTGTTCCAGTAGTGCTCGACATAATGGCTAACCCAAGTGTAGATAACAACGAGAATGGTAGAAATGGATTATTGTTAAGTTCATTAGAGGAAATATCAGGCTCGATTTTGAAGCTAAGAGAGAAATTTACTATGGAAGCTCATTCACATTTTACGCTGATAAATAACCAGCTGGAAGAATCAAGGAAAGAAATGGAGTGCCTCTAGATTATAGTGACCACATTGGCAAATAAGGTATACACATTGAAGATTAAGGTGATTAGCATAGAGCTCAAAGAGGAATTGGCAATTGTTGGAGTTCTGAAAGAAGTTTATGGACTCTGTGATCCCCACCCTCTAGAAACTAGTGAAGAACAAAAAGTTAGCAGCCTCCAAGACCAGTTTATGGGAGATCCTTCTACAAATAAGGGAGAAGCAATGGAGATTGAACAAGTAACTGGAGAAAGAATAGACAAGGAATTTGGAGATCAGGAAATACAGACTAGTTGAATGTTATGTGTTTTTGTTAAATACTGTGGAGTTTTTTGGCGTATATAGAAGATAAATAATGTAAGAATCCTTGCATGGAAAAGACCAGGTAGAAGTAGAGTGTTTAGTGAGAATTTCTTGTCTATGGAGAAAGAAGATCCATCTCTTGATGTAAGGGTCTTGACCCATTCTCCAGCTGATGCAATATAATATAATCGTTTCTTTAAAAAAATTATTGATTTTTATTCGTTGGAATTTATTATTGCATCCTGGCATTATTTATTCTCAGCCTAATAATGAACCACATTTTGTGGTTCGAAATGCATCGATCTAAAAATCTTAATGCGATTTATCTGGAAAACTATTTATAATCATCATTATGAATCACAAAAGTTTGCATCCTGAAATTTTAATAACATTATAAGTTGACCAAGAGGAAACGTACAAGGATGGATCCATAATTAAACATTAGTAATAATGATAATAGAATAATAGGATCTTGAAAATAAATTAATAAAATAATAAAAAGAAGAATCCAATGAGTTACATGCTTTTAGGATAATAAACAATTAAGAAAAAGAATATAGAAAGGGGAGAGAGAGAAATAGAATTGGAAAAGTAAGAATATGAAAAACATGTGAATTAAAAGAAGGTTAGAAAATGAAATCAAAGCTTAAAAAAGAAAGATGGAGGATACCCTAGAAATGGGGGTGGAGGTGAAATAGTATGGAAATGAATGAGGGGAAAGGGTAGGGAAAGGTTGAGAGTTGGAAGTGGGGGGGAGGTAATAGAAAAAAATAACATAGAGAGGAGAATCGGTCATTGACATAGGAGCTTTCCAAGAGTCATTGAGCTTGTAGCTACCTTCCCTGTTGATTTTTTCAGGTGCTTTTCAATCTTTACAGGTTCACAGATGAGGTGGGTGGATTTGAAAGGTGCAGGGGCTAGAATATTAGTCAGGTCAAATCTAATGAGGTGCTTGGTATTGAAGGAGTGTTTTGCCAAAGCTGACTTTAGGATTCAATTATGAGTTGAGTCGGTGGTGTGCTCCTTTAAACATGTTTTGAAAGACCTACCAGTTTGGCCACTATAAGACTTGCCACATGAACAAGGAATTAGGTAAAATCCTAGACCAATAATTGGATCCATCTTGTCTTTAGGGGACCTGTTGATCGGAAAAAAATGTCCTTCGTCAATATTAGGGGAGACGACTTGGTCAGGAACTTAAAACAACTCCTTTTCCATTGAAGATGGTGGTTCTAACTGGTTATGGGTCCATAGTACACTGTCATCTAATACAAACCTAAATCTAATCTAATACTAATATAACCTAATCTAATAATTAAAATATTGACACCTATATTACATCATGTTACATTTCCTTTATATCGATCTTTAAATATGTAAGATAAAGAATTAAATAGACACAAAGTTTTGATTGATTTAAAAAGGTTGATCAAAAAACAATTAAATTATTTATTTGCCTCTTTAAGAGATGACTTGATGCAAACTAAGATGTAAATGGAGAACTAATCTAAAACATAAAATCATATCTCGACTAGAATGGGGTAGCCCTCTCCTAATTCGAGAGCAAGTCAACTAAAATAAGGGAAAACAATTGATATAATTCATCATATGAATTTGTATTAATTAAAGGAAGTAGTTCACATTAACTAATACAAGTGAAATATGAATATTCTTATTCGGATTTTTTTCTGAGCGAGCTCTACAACCGGCGAGCCTCAGCCCACAGTGAGATCCACTCTTTACGGGATCTGAAGTCTGCGGCTGTGCCCGCTTCCTGCTCATCTGACACCTGCGGGTGTGCCCGTAGAGGGCTGGGCTCCTTCCTGTGGTCGTCCAAGACTAGAGGCTAGGGTTGGGCTCTTGCTGCGTGGCTGCCCCTGCGGCGGTCGGCCCCAGGCCTGATCCATTGGAGATGCAGGGTCATGATTTGCCTTCGATGCCTGCCTTCGATGCCTTCAACCAACTCTTGGCCGATTTGCCTCCGAGGAAAAAAAGTGAAGCCTCAAAATTCATTAAGAAGCTTGATGAGATTCCATAGATCGTGTTGCCTCCAGAGACTCCCATTAAAGTAGCACTATTACTGACTGAGCGTGGCCTCATCGGCCAGTTCATGGGACTATGGTCCTCTCCAAAAACCACTGAGCAATGGGTTAACAGGAATCGGGCTCCTCTGAGAAAGCAAAGTGTTACCTCTTACTTTCTTGGGCGAGCATACTTCCTCTTCGAATTCACCTCCAAGGAAGACAAAGATCTGATATTCCAAAATGGGCCATATTTCATGGGTCGTTAGGGCCTCTATTTGAACAAATGGACTCCAGACTTTGATCCGACAGTAGATGTGCCCAAAGCTGTCCCGGTGTGGGTTCGTCTGCCAAACCTTCTAGTTCACTGCTGGAACTGGGATTCCCTGAAGCACATTGGCAACTCTCTTGGGAAATTCATAGATTAGGCAAATAACAAGGATCAATATGACTGTGCTAGGATCTGCGTACAAGTAGATCTGGAGGTGGGTCTCCCAGAGGCAATCAAAATTAAAGTCAGTAGTTGGTCTCATGTGTAGATCTTAGATTATGAGCAATTGCCATTCAAATGCAGGAAATGTCATGTTCATGGAAACTTTGCTAGAAACTGCTCGTCTAATGTAGAGCCAGAGAAAGGGAACGAAGAGGGTTGGAATCAAGTCAAGTGGGCAAAAACCCACCATGAAGGACAGAAACCAGGAGGACCCATTGGGAAAGGCTCTCTCCAGGCTAATGCTCAACGTCCCCCTCCCAAAAAGGTGCAAGAAAACAAATTTGATCCATTAAGCCAGCAGACAGAAGACACTCAGGAGACCGAGACCCAAAAAAAAGCTTCTCCAAGCAAAGGCACTCCCTCAGCCTCCATCAAAGGAGCTGAAGATCCTAAAGGTATGACTTCAAAAGCTGAGGAAGAAAAGCAGGAATTAGACGAGTCAGAGGAGGAAGGAGAAATAGGAGAGTCCCAGGCCTCGGTAAGAAGATCTACAAGAGGGCGTAAAACTGACAGGGAAAAAAGAGAGCTGGAGACCTATAAAGATAAGCTACAGGGAAGCCATCCAACTTTGGAAAAACTTCTAGCCTCAAAATCCAAGATGTCGAAAAATCATCCCCAAGGCTCCAAGGGAGCCCACCAGAAACATAAATAATGAAGGTCATCTCCTGGAATTGTAGAGGTATGGGGAGCAAAGTTAAGGAAGAAGCCATGAGAAGCCTAATAAGATTTGAAACCCCAGACATACTTCTCGTCCAAGAGACCAAGCTGGAAGACACTGTCTTCCCGCAAGCAAGAAAGAAAATTTGGTCTAAAAGTGAAGCAAGAGCAATCTATGCCCGGGGCGCCTCGGGAGGGATTGGTACTCTATGGAACACTGGTAAATTTACAGTCATACTCGAAGCAAGCAATACCCACTGGTTGCTACTGAAAATGTAGAATCTAGAAACTAAGGAAATCTTTTGCCTCTTTAATGTATATTCTCTAGTCAACATTGGGGAAAAAAGGATTGCTGGGATTCTATGAGGCTTCAAGCAGACACAATAGATCTGGGAAACATAATCATCGTTGGAGACCTCAATCTCACTCTGCACTCGTCTGAAAAAAGGGGAGGCATCGCAGTCCGAGATCCAGCAAGAGAATGGGTGGAAGATCTAATGCAAGATTGGGACTTGCTGGACATCAAACCATCTTCCGGTAAGTTCTCTTGTTCCAACAAAAGAGTAGGCCCTGGCCACATTGCTACCAGATTAGACAGATTTCTCATTCAAAGTTCCTACCTGTTACTAGGTTTAGAACCCAAAATGCACATCATTACTAGCAGTGTCTTGGATCACAAGCCCATAAAATTAGATCTCCTTGCCCACCTAGATCTGGGCCCTATACCCTTTCGATTTAGTCCCCTCTTGGTCAAGGAACCAAACTTCAGGCAAATAGTCAAGGATAGTTGGAGTAAGCCCATCAAAGGATCTCCTTTTTTCATCTAGGAAGAAAAGCTTAGAAGGGTAAAAAGAGACCTAAAACAGTGGGCCAAATCCCTGTCTAATCCAGCTTCTGAAAGGAAAGCCATTAAAGCCTCTCTAGCCTCTCATCAATCCCTCATGGAGAATGCCATAGTTAAAGAGGAGTTGTTAGATAAAGAAACTCAACTGCAACAGAGCTTGCATAAGGCCTGCCTAGCTGAAGAAGAATACTGGAGGTTAAAATCTTGAAGTCTCTGGCTCAAAGCAGGGGATAGGAACACTGCTTTTTTTCACAAACAAGCCTAGGCCAGGAAATGTTTTAACACTATAGCTGAGATCAAGGAGGATAATGAAATTCATAAGGACTTTGCAGACATCAAAAAAGTGGCTTATTCTCACTTCCAAAATCTGCACAGTGAAGATAAGGATACACTTCAATATTCAGATCTATTAGATGTCATCCCCACATCAATTTCCCCTCGCATGAACAGGTTACTTGAGGCCAAAATCACTAAGGAAGTAGTCAAAAAATCCCTCTTTGATATGGATCCGGACAAGGCCCCGGGCCCGGATGGCTTCTCTACCAGGTTCCTTCAAGTTTGTTGGCCGATTGTCGAAAAGGATCTTCTAAAAATGATACAAAAGTCTCAAAACACTCAGAAAATAGGAGGCAATACCAACTCCGCCTTCTTAGCCCTCATACCCAAGGAAAAAGACGCTAGCAATTTCAGAAGATTTCGTCCGATTTCTTTATGCAACACTGGGTACAAAGTTAATCACCAAAGTAATTGCAAATAGACTGAAGACCATTCTTCCCAGAATAATTCTGGAGAACCAAGGAGGTTTCATCCAAGGGAGGCATATTATGGACAACTTCACCCTCGTCTAAGAGGCAATCCACTCCAGCTATCATCGAAAAGAACAAGGTATGGTGATTAAACTTGATTTAGAAAATGCCTTTGATCGAGTAAATCATAGTTTTCTCTTAAAAGTCATGAGCAAGTTTGGTTTTGGGGAAATCTCCATTAAATGGGTTTAGGCATGCATCTCACAGCCATGGATTGCCCCTCTTGTTGATGGAAGAGCTACTGAATTTTTCAAAGCTTCGAGAGGACTTAGGTAGGGGTGCCCTCTTTCCCCCCTATTATTTGTCATCCAAGCCTCTATCCTCAGCTTCCTGCTAGATAAAAAGATGCAAGATCAAGAAATTAATGGGTTGTGTATTGCAAGAGGGATTAAAAACATAAACCATGCCTTATTTGCGGATGACACTCTTCTTTTAGGCATCACCTCTCTTTCCTCTGCCTCCAAATTTAAAGCTGTGTTGGATAAATTTAGTGAGGCCTGAGGTAGCATTGTAAATAAGAATAAATGTCACATCTTCAGTTGGAATACTATGCCCAGATTGCTCCTTTCCATCTCTAGATGTTTGGGCTATGTAGCCTCCTCTTCCTGGACCTCGTTCAAATATTTGGGCCTTCCTATTTTTCATAAGAGACATTCAACCAAATATTGGCTTCCTCAGCTTGAGAAATTCAAGACCAAAATCCAAGCTTGGGGCTATTCCTAGCTCAACGCAGCTGGCAAAGCTATCCTAATAAAATCCGTGCTCTCCAGCCTACCACTATTTCAATTTACTAGGCTTCTCGCTTCGACATCCATATTAAAAAAGATGGAAGAATTCATGCGCAGGTTCTTTTGGAAGGGCGGAAAATAGAATGAAAAAAAGATTCCCCTTATCAGCTAGGAAACCATCTCCAAGCCACTGTGGGAGGGTGGACTAAACTTCAAAAATCTCAGTCAACAGAATGTGGCTATGGCAGCCAAGATTGTCTGGAGGATCATTGCGCCCAAGCCTGGATGGGCCCAATTGGCTCTTTGGAAAAAGTATTTCAGAGGCCCACGTGCAAGCTTCTTAGACGATGTGATTCATCTGCCTAACTCGTATTTTCACAAATTATATGCTAAAGCTGCTTCCTTAATCAAAGAGCACTCCTACTAGATTCCAGGAAATGGGAAAAAAATCAATATATGGACTGATAGAATTATGAACAAGGACCTATTTAAGACAGAGCCTCCCTAAGAGATTTGCGATACTAGATGGAGAGAGAGTGGCTGAGCTCGTTGTGGGACATTTCCCATTGGAGTGACTTCATATGGGCAGGCTGGAAAAGGATCGAGATACCGGCTCAGTTGATTAATGAATGGACCTCGCTGTTGGATCTTCTTCACGGTTTGGCTCCCACACACATGAAGAAAAAAGACACGAAAGGATGGGGGCTGAAGGAAAGTGGATATGCTGTCTCTAGAGGTTACTCCAAGCTGATCGAGAGGCCTCACGTCCCCCGTGACCCAGCACCTTGGCAGGGAGCCTAGCATGTTCCTTCTTGGCCCAAGGTCGATTTCTTCTCTTGGCTCCTTTGCCATGGTAGAATCCTAACATACGAAATTTTATAGAGGAAAGGCTTCCATGGACCCTCCAGATGCTCGTTGTGCACAAAAAACGCAGAAACAACAGTTCACTTAATGCTTGAGTGCAATTTTTCTAAGCAGATCTGGAATGCCTTTATCCACAACTTGGATCCCAACCTCCTTCTACCTAACTCCATTGTGGATCTTTTCTCAAATTGGGCAAGCAGATATCCTGGTCAACCCCCCAAAAATCAGGTAATCAAATTAGCATGGGCTATCCTTCCAAAAATCATTTGTTGGCAGATATGGCTAGAGCGGAATAGAAGAATTTTTAGAAATACTAACCAGAATCATAGGGTCTTAGTAATCAAAATTAAATGCCACATAAAGGAGTGCTTGACAGATATAAAAGATGACTCCAACCTCAGCCAACAGGACATTGACTGGGGATCATCTCTAGATCTGCAATTTCAACTAGCAGTCAGAATCGCCCCTCCTCTCAAAGACTGACAAATAAGGAGACTTGAATCTGAACTCCATGATTGGATCAAATCACATTCAAGACAATCTCTCTTCTTTTATGGAGCTGCAAAGGGCAACCCAGGCATAGCAGGAGCAGGAGGTGTAGTTGTAAATCCATTTGGGGAAAAAATTCATTCCTTTGCTTGGGTACTTGGCCGTGCTTCCAGCATTCAAGCTGAGGCTTTGGCCCTCTTCCAAGGCCTAAAGATCCTAAAAGAACTAAACATAAGGGAATCTATTGTGATAGGCAACTCCCAAGTCATTATAAATGCAATGATCTACAACGCCCTAGTGTTGGATCTTAATCTAGCCAGACTGATATCCAGAATCAAAGGACCGGGAAACACTTTTCAGAAGCTGAATTACTTTCATGTATTGAGAATCCATAATAAAAAGGTGGACATGGAAGCCAACAAAGCTACCCTTCTACTTGTTGGGGTCAAGATAAAAGACGAAGAAGAATCATGGGAACCCATTCCATAAGCTGTTTACTGTCATGTTTTTTTCCTGCTTCTAAACAAATTTGTTTGTATCTTCAAATGAGGGAATATCTCTAAAATTGAAAATTTAGAATCCTTATCAAGGAAGAAGTCTTCAAGTTTTAACAACATTCTCACTCTTATCAGAGAGATGCAACAAGACATAGAAGTCTTCAATGTAATCAGATTTACGGCTTTCAAGCCAAGATGAATACAAATACCTCATAACCGTTTCTGTCAAAAAAAAAAAAACTAATACAAGTGAAATAAAAATAAGTTTGCAGATGAATAATAAATACTTATTAGTCACCATAGAAATACTTCAATGAAATAAGATTTATTTTGATCTTATTCTACCCTACAAAGATAGCTCTAACAAAGCTTCAATAGTAAAATGTCAAAGACACAACAATAATGCATAATATCAAAGAAACATTATTCTTAAGAACAAATTATTAGAACCAAAAATGAAACTTTAACAGTGAGGCAATAATCCTGAGTTTCAATAATAGTACACAAGAACAAGAATTAATTAAACAGTTCCAGAGCTTATTACAAAATATGTAGTCCTGGAGTAGCTCAGACCCATAATCATATTACCTACAATAGTGCTAAGTAATTATAGCAGAGCCAGAAAATCTCAGTTTTCTCTATAATTGGCCTTTCTGTACATAACAGTAGTTCTATTGCACAAATCGAATAACTACAGAGTGGATCGCGACCTTCTCCTCCTAATCTTATTGAAGAAACATGTATTTATATAGAGTTTCAAAGTTAACAGATTCCTTCAGTTTCTCCACAAACAAGAAATAAAAATTAAATGAATCTAGAGGTTTTGTATTTTGTTGAATCACAAACTGGACTTAGAAGATCTCAAAAGCTTCATTTGGATCAGATTCAAACAGTATTCGAATGAGAGGAAGGCTAGTTTCCAAAAAATTCTCTGAATTTGCCTTTTTCAACAACCTTTGTCTTTCTTTAGTGCTATAGTGGTTCAACTATTCAATTAAAATCAGAAGAGAAATTTCTTCCATAATCGTCCCTGCAATCCAAATACAACAAAGCAATCAATGTTTTACAAATAATTTGAATCTAAAATAATCCTAATGAAAAACCAATGATAAATAGCCTAAGACCATTAACAATGACTTATTGAAAACTTAATAGTAATGACCAAACCAAAGTGTGACAAACAATGTACACGGATGGATATCGAGGGTTGGAGTATCAGATTTTTAACATGACACACTCTACAAAACTTGTGATATATGGAAAGTTGCAATGAGGAGCGGATGCAATATTATATTAAATCGTTGTGATAAAGCCCATATGACCCACATCCAAATCAACAATCAGAAGATTAAGTCATATCGACGATTTTAGATATGTGCCATTTCAAAAGTTCTGATATGAGAGTAGATGCAATTTTACTATTAATCCAAAACTTAAAACAAATCGGGTTTGACATATTGGAGAGTAAAACATATTAGAGGTTAGAGCTTATATCGCATATCGGAGATCGAAGCTTATATCACATATAAGAGATTGGAGGTTATATGATATCGAAACTTTTAAGAGGTGACACATAACAAAAACTCTGATATGGGATTCTCCGATATAAGGGAGCGAAGGCAATAATGTGGCAGGTGGGACCTCCATAATACTTCATCCACTTTATAATATATATCACCAAAACCTATATTTGTTTGTTTGAATAAAATCCATTTTTCATATGGTTCAGAGTTTATATTTTTATGTTTATTAAAAAGGGCTAAGCCACTTACCACATTATAATATGGTTAATGTATGAATCTTGGTCTCAAGGGCTATGCTTTATTAATTAATCTAATTAAAACAAAATAATAATTACAAGTTTATTAACTTTAGAACAATGAATATTTTAATTAAGTTAAAAGTCTAAATAGTAAAACTAAGGTTAAATTTGCAGACCGTAAGGGAAGATGAAACAAGAGTTAATGAAAAATATGACTAGGCTAAACTGAAGCAATAAACACTCAAAGCCTAAATGGATGCAAAAGGGTCCCCATATCTATTATGATAGAATAAAATTGGGGTGTTGTGTTTTCACTACAACAATGGTGACACACTGGGGAGAAGCAGTTATCTCTGTTGTAAAGATACAAAACCTAGTTTAAAAATGAAGGAATTATAATTAGATAATTTGAAATGCTCAAATTCAGATATCCTAACCATGTTGTCAAATAAATAAATACACCATTATCATTCATGAACTTGTAAAGATTTACCTTATGAATTCAATGTTTCATTAAATTTGTATGTACAATAGTTAACTTAGTTGGACATCAATTTTTGAGTAAACAAGCTAATCAAGGAAACATAGTATTAATTAAACTTCCATACCATAGGCATGGCCACTGCTTCCACAAGTCATCTATAACCTTGACAGGGATGCCTTTTAACACTTTTAGGTGCAAGTGTCCCGTCTATTAGGAATAAAGGCATCATTGCAAAATATCATCTTAAAACTATTTGAATGATAATTGAATATCACTGTCCTGGCTTGGTAACCAACTAACGACAATGCCATTCATGAGATCTAACATGTTGAATAAGCCAGCTCCTGATGATACCTCTTGTCTCTCAACCTTCTGATCGAAAGCCATTACCATGGCTTGGTGACCAATAATGGTAATGTCACAATAATGGCTTGGTGAACTTATGATCATGGTAGCTCAGCTTGTGATGAGACCTCGTATCCTTAAATTGACCCTTTTTGATTTTATGTTTAACTATGGTTATTGTTAATCTCATAGATATTACTTAATAGATGTGGTGGCATAATTCTCCCTAAAATCAAGGGATGGTGTAAAAAATCTTTAAGCTGACTACTATTCATTTGTCTAAACTTGTTCGCTAAAATAACTCATGACCTTGAGTAACTGTTGTTAAATGTGTTTTACTTTCTTTAAAGTGTGCGAGTCTTTATAGATTCGATTTTAAGAATAAGATTGACAATCGATTTCAAAATGTATGCAAAATTAGAAAAGAGAAAACTCCCTAATGTTATATGATGATTGCTCTTTCGAAATGTTAGTTGCCAACAAATTTGAATCTACAAATCAAACCCATGGGAACCTGCAAGAAGAAAACAAAATATGAGAAGGAAATAATGATTAAAAGAGAAAATAAAAGATGAAATAAAACTCAATCTAGATGAGGATGAACATATAAATGTGTATCTGGAAGAATTCGATCATAATTTTACCTGATGAATCTTCATTTTCTCCCATGTATTAATCAAAGTTGAAAACCGTCTTCTTATTCAATTTAAAACTACTACTAAGCTATACCTACTCCTAATCTAAAAATAAAAAAAGATTAAGTAAAATCGTACTTCCAATGTAGCAATTCAAGCATCTTATTTTCTGCATGAATGTGCACATCAAACATCAGTAATCAAAACATAAATATAATTAAAACTAAAAATGTTATGTACATCTATTGTTAATGTATGTACAAGAAGTAAGTTATTTACATTCACCCTCTCGTGGATATTTTCTTCCAACCAGATCTCGATAGGATCATAAAATATGGATGAATATTAGTTAGAGACTGGAAGTATTATAAAGAAGAGGATAACAGGTCAGATTGTGAAAATATTCTTTTTAAATGGAATGACCTGCATCAAATTGTCAGTTTTATGTACATATGATGGAAGGTAATCAATTGTGTTAGATGGCTGATCATGTTGTAAAGGTACACACTCGAGTACATATTTTTATTCGCAATGCCTTTGATAAGGAGAAGAAAATTGACATGAGTTGAAAAATAGATAAAATTGGAAGAGTAATGGCTCTTGATGTTTAGGATTAAGGTTTTGAGTTACATATTCATTCTATTCTCTTAATGAATCTCGAGGGTGTTCAATGATGAGTTGTTGAACATGCCAACATAAAATATCCAAGGGTTGAAAAATAAAAGATGAAAATGAATTTAAATCAAGCCAAAAGGTTTGAAACAAAATCAAATCACTATTTAAAGAAATATTACCATTATTATTACACCAAAATTGGGATAGATTTGAAAAGATTTCCTTTTCACAAGACTTAGCCAAAATGAAATTGGAATGGTTATCGACATCATCTTGTGCATGGGATCATGGATCAAGAATAGAAAAGGTAATGTATTCATCAGTAGAATCATAGATCGAGATGGGTTCTTGATTAGTGAAATCATTATAATGATTAAAAGTTTGAAAATGAGAAATGATTAGAACAATTCTTAAATTAAAGATTAATTCATTTTCAAATATAATTTTACTTGGACCATGAGGATTTAATGAAGAATGAGATGAATAGAGATCCTCATTGTCAGGATATTCATTATTGTAATGCCCCACTTAAATCTTATCTTGCAAATTTTATTAATGGTTACATTACCTGAAAATATTGAGAAATATTGGTGAATACTTTCATTTTGGAAACTATAAATTTATTCACTAATATACAATTCATTATTTCTATTTTTCCCAACTTGCCTTCTCAAGTTGAATCTTAGGTAGGATATGTTCCTCTCCATTTAATTACATCTCACAATCCCAAATGTACTCTCACATTTACTAGGGAGAAGACATGGTCCTCTCCATTCAATTACATCTCACAATCCCAAACGTACTCTCACTTTCCCCAATGTACTCTCACATTTACTTGAGAGAAGACATGGTCCTCTCCAACTAATTATCAATATATATATTCATCTCACATTCCCCAATTTACTCTCACATTTACTTGGGAGAAGACATGGTCCTCATCTCACATTCTCAAATGTACTCTCCCATTAATTACCTAATTTTATATTCATAAAACATTTTCAAATATACTCTCAGATTTACTTGGGAGAAGAGAAGTCAACTATAAGGATGAAGGGGAAATTAATGACATTAATGAGAGTTGGTTGAGGTGGAGAAGAGAGGAAGGGCATAAAAGGGGAAGGGGGAAGGGAGGAAAGGGGATGTTGGGTCTTGCTTATGATTTTGGGGTTGGCTGTGATTTTAGGATTTGTTGTGATTTTTGGAGACCTTAGGAACCTGTGGAGGTTTCTTGGGTTGTTGAGAGGAGGGAAATATTGTTCATCTTGGTCTAGATTATTCATCTTAGACACGCACACTACATCTGGTTAGACTTGGGCTCGGAGGGCTTGGGAACCTGTGGAGGTTTCCTGGGCTAGGGATTATTTCCTAGTTGGCTGGGAGATAAATTGTCAGGCCAAGCAGTAACTCCACAAAACAAACAACTGATTTGTCCCTTATTCCATAGGTAGGTCATTGTTATATACAATAGGAGTGATTGTTCAATTCATATCCTGATGACTTTTCACATTCCTAATTTATTTATTTACATAAAATTCCCCAATCATGAAGATTAGGTGTCAACATTCCCCCCCTAATCTGAAGGGATGTTGGTGAGTCCGGGCATCATTTTGAATCGTTCAAGCTTTTCCCTTCCAAGTGCTTTGGTGAAGATGTCTGCAATTTGCTCATTTGTGGAACAATGACGGAGATGGATTGTTTTGGCCTCAACATGATGTCGAATAAGATGATATTTAGTATTGATGTGCTTCGTTTGATCATGGAACTTTGGGTTCTTGGCCAACTTTATTGCAGAGGTGTTGTCAATCATGAGTGGAGTTGATAGTACTTGTTTAACCTGCAAATCTTCAAGAATTTTCCTGAGCCACACAATTTCTTTTGTTGCTTCAGCTACTGCCACGTATTTTGCTTCTGTTGTGGAATCTACTGGAACTGATTGTTTCCGTGATCTCCAGGAGACAGCTCCTGATCCAAGACTCATAGCATATCCTGAAGTAGATACCCTAGTTTCTTTGTCTCCATCGAAGTCTGAATCAGAGTATCCGATCAA
>APFE031604139.1:0-14030 GCA_000404065.3 Pinus taeda | reverse complement strand
GGGACATAAAAACATTCTCTTTTAGATCTCCATTCAAGAAGGCAGTTTTTACATCCATTTGATGGACTTTCCAACCGTTCCGAGCTGCTAGTGCAAAGAGTGTTCGAATGGTGGCCCATTTTGCTGTGGAGGAAAAAGTTTCCTCATAATCGACCCCTTCCTTCTGTGCAAAACCTTTTGCCACAAGCCTAGCTTTGTGCTTGTCAAGTGAGCCATCAACTTTGTACTTGTTCTTGTAGACCCACTTGCAGCCAATTGGTTTGGTTCCAAATGGAGGATCAACCAGCTTCCAAGTATCGTTCTTTATGAGGGCATCATACTCCTTTTGCATCGCTTCTTTCCATTCATCATGAGAAGCAGCTTCTTTAAAGGAAGTTGGTTCAAAATCTATAGACAAGTTCAATTCACAATCATAAGAAACATCCATATCAACAGGTGAATTCGAGTCATCTACATCACCTCCATTTTGCCGGTTTGACTTTCTGGTTCCTATTTTTCCAATTTCATCAAGATGAACACTTTCAAGTGTCTCTGTCAGCCACTTTGGGGGACCTTTCTGAGATGGTCCAGGCTGCTCTGTTGATTGAGTTGGGACTAAATCAAGATTGACTCTCCCAATTCTATCAATTACATCACTTAAAGCATCATCCGTTGTTGGAGTTTCAGTCAAGGGAGAGTGTTCTTCAGAAGAAGATTCCACATGTTGATCTAGAATAGGAATCCCCCCTTCAAGATGTGGAATCTGATTATCAAATTCTTGAAATGATTTCTTTTTTGCGAATCTATCCAAGCGATCAAGTTGTCGCTCAACAACATTGTCAGATTTGGTCGATTCAAGAAAAATTACATCTCTAGATACAACAAACTTTTTATTTACTTCATCATAGAGGCGGTATGCTTTGGAGGTGTTTGAATACCCCAAGAAGATACACTTACGACTTCTAACACCAAATTTGTTTCTATGTACCTTTGGTGTCAAAGCATAACAGGTGGAACCAAAGATCCTGAGATGTTTTACCGAAGGAACATGTCCATACCACAATTCATAAGGAGTCTTGTTTCTTATAGCATTAGATGGACATCTATTATTTATATATGCAACACATAGAACAACATCAACCCAAAACATTATCTTTACATTTTTGAAGAAAAACATGGATCGTACCATATTCAAGATTGTTCTATTTATTCTTTCAGCTACACCATTCTGTTGGGGATTATAAGGCACAGTTGTTTGATGTTTGATTCCATGTTGGCGAAGATAATTTTCAAATTCATTTGATGTGTATTCTTTTCCATTATCAGTGCGAATAGACCCAATATGAGATTGTGCATCATTTTCAATCCATTTATGAAAATTCTTGAATGCGCATTCGGCTGACTTAAGACATGGTAGGACCAAGTCCTCAGCCCTGGCTGAGCATGCCGGGAAGACTATGCATCATGTATGTATAGAAGAGGCTCAAGTCATTGCCAAAGTTGCGCAGTTTCACCATCGCAAATTTAGAGAGGCCCTGGAGATTGAGAAAAGGCCGAACAATCTTAATAGGGATGATGGTTGGAAGATTAGCAGTTGCTGGGTCCCAGCCTTGTCTTCCTAGCCTCCTCAATCCCTTTTTGTTAGGTCTTAGGGTCTCTTTTTTCCCTCTCCTTAAGAATTGTTTTCGGTGGTTGGTCCCCTTTTTTCCCGAGTTTTTTTTCCCCTTTAATCCTAGCATCCTATAATATTAGTATGGTTTAGTCCTATTATTATGCGTTGTATGAGTTATTAGTAGGTTATTAATTAATTTCGGGCTAATAATTGTATTAACCTTATTTCTTTTCTGTTATTATTGGGTATATTATAATTAGATTAATAATATTCATGTAATAGTTATATTAGATTTTTGTTTTCATAATTTCAATTATTTATGTATATATATTTAATTACTACTATACCTTTAGAATTGAAATAATAATTATTATCCTAGAACATACTATGAGTCCCTTTTCCTAATTTCATATATATTTGATAAATAAAAACATTTTTTAAACCCTTATAGTATATATATTTACCTAATTACATGGTTAATTTTAATAATATATTGGAAATAATTGTTACTAAATAAATAATGATTATTTAATAAATATAAATTATTAAATTAATTATAAAATTATATCTTGAGAGAAGATCTAATTTACAAATGACCATTAGATTTAAATGATAAATAAAAATTATTATTAAATAAATATATGATGTACCAATTAAGTTAGTTTGAGTTAGTTTCCTTTTTATTTATATACAATTATTAATAAACATGCACATGAACAAAAAATTCCTCAATTATAGAATTTACCTAATGTAACTAAATTCTAAGAATAATAGTAATTTAATATAACAAGAATAATATTTGTTTGACTAGGGTACTTAATAATATTGGAATAATAAAATATTTAATAAATAAAAATTAATTTAATAATATAAATATTATATATTAGAATTGATATAATTTATTAATTTAATTTCAAATGGAACATTAATATTTAAATATAAATAAAAATTATATAATTATTCGTTTTTAGATATACAATATACATTTATTATAACAAATAACATTTATTATTAACTAATGAATTCTTTTAATATATAATTTATCTGATTTAGCTAATTTCTAAAAATAATAAATAAAAATTATATATTATTTGTTTTTAGATATACATATACATTTATTAAGAAACAAATACAATTAGCTAAATTAACAAATGAATTCTTTTAATATATTATTTACCTGATTTACCTTATTTCGAAAAATAATAATAATTAAATAAAACAAGAATATTAGTGGTTTGACTTGGGTCATTAGGTCAAAATTAGCAGTTGGAGTCTCTGCACATTCTATTTAACAAGCTAAAGTGGATTGGTTCTTCAAGTTGTCCTGACGATGAACCACACTAGTTGGTTCAAAACGCGTAGACAAAAGATTGTTTATGTGATTTCGCCAAAAATTCTCTAAACAAAGATAACTTCTAAGCAACAAAAATGTTCTAGAAATTTTTAGGTTTTGAATCTATATGAAATAAAAAAACAATTTAAATAATAAAAATCAAAATTTTACTTCAATTAAAAACATTAAAAACAACTCCATTTACATTTAATAATAATTCGTATTCATATGTTACAGTAAGTTATGAATTCACTGTATATTTGGTGCTTTAAATCCAATAATACATGCTAAACATGTGGAGCACTTAATGTTTTCAGTGTTTAACAAGGCTGTATGTTTTGGGAACCTTTTTCGTGCACAGATATTTATTTCATCGTCCAGTTGTAAGGTCGAAAATTACTCCGACTTTGACACCTTGTTAAATGTCAACATTTCCAATTCTGAAATAAAGTACGTTGCCATAGAATTCATAGAGTACGTTACCATATATCTGGAACTTTTAAGTTTTGGTTTAGGCTGATCTTATCTCAGGCATATATCTGGAATTTTTAAGTTTTTAATTCCGGAATTTTTAAGTTTTTAATTCCGGCTTGTTCTTTTTTTTAAGTCCGGAGGTACTGATATAATGTCTCTATATAAATGAAATATATATATAGTTTTTTCGGCCTGAAAAAAGCGGTTAGTGCTATTAAGATTCTGGAATAATAATTATGCCTGACATTGCAATTGAGGCACTATATGCTTCATAAAATTTGCATGCAACGAGAAGGCTTTCCAAAAGTTGAACACAAAAATCGCCCTGAGCTCAACAAAGGGAATTCATATAAATTAAATGATGGATATTGGATTAGAATTCGTAATGTTAGAGTGGAATTAGATAAATCAGGGAAATTTGTAAAGTTAGTAAAAAAGTGGAGATGATGGTCATTATATTAATTAAATAATAGATATCAGAGGGAATTTATAATGTTTAGACCAGAGTGGAATTAGATAATTTTGAAAAGTGAAAACTGAAAAATAATTTGAAAATAATTAATTTGAACCGTTGAATTATGTATAAGAAGAAGGAGAATGGTTACCGAAAAAACATCCATTCCCATAAACAAATAGATATCAGATTGAACACTAAGTAATTTTGTTGGAGCTTTTGAGCATCCTGTATGAATTATCTAATTTTATAATAAAATAGTTTTTATTTTAAATTTTGAAATATTAAAACTTCATTATGATTTATAATTTTTTTTTTTAATTTATTATTCTTAAATTGTAATGGAAGAGTCAATTATTTCTGTTATTCTTAAATGTACAATTTAGTGGAAGAGTCAATCATTTTTATTATTCTTAAATGTAAGCTTGCTTATAGCATATTTTCACTCTACTAAATATTTTTAGACTTTAACACATTTATTTATATTTGAAAAACACAAACTCTTAATCAAATAAAAGAAATTTTAAATTATACTCTAAAACTTATTCACAACCCACATCTTCAATATGTTTTATAATATCACAATTTTTTTAAATATTTTAAAACTTATTAATCCTGCGTGAATTATCTAATTCTATAATAAAATAGTTTTCAAATTAATTTGCTAGAATGATTTTAAATTTCAAAATATTAAAGCTTGATGATGATTTCCAATGTTTTTCTTAATTTATCTTTCTTCAATTGTTGTGGAAGAGTCAATCACTTTGGTTACTCTTAAATGCAGGCTTGCTCATAGCATATTCTCACTCTACCAAATAGCTTTAGATTTTAACAAATTTCTTTACATTTGAAAAACACAAACTCTTAATCAAATAAAAACAATTTTAAATTATACTCTAAAACTTATTCACAAATCACATCTTCAATATGTTTTATAATATCACAATTTTTTACATATTTTAAAATTTATTAATAAAAGCTCGCTATAATTTTATCCACCTTATAACCACTTGAATTTATGTATAGTTTTGCTAAAACTTTGAATTGACATCTTAACTCATCTTATCTCTTAAAATATTTAATAAATAAGAGAGTATAAGATGATTATATTTAGATTGGTCCTTTAACCTTGTTATCAAATTCAAAGCTCAAGAGCCTTAGATACAAAAAGAAATAGTAGAGGAGTGCTATGGAGGTCTTGCAACTTACTTACGAAAGAACCATTAAGAAGCAAGGTTGGATTTCAAAACAGAGTTACTAGTTAAATATTTGATGATTTCACACTTTTTTGAACCATTTTTGTCGTTTGAAAGAAGAATTTTGACCATATTGTAAGAAAAATTGTTCATCAAATCCCAAACATTCTCCTCATGAGAAGAACTAAGGAGTTGTCATGCAACTTATGATGCTTTTTATCATTGTCCTTCTCATGTGACACCTTTTATGTTGGCATTGTGACGTTGATTCTTGAAATAGGAAGTTATTTTTATGTGATAATCATGAATATTAACTCCTCCATATCTAATAATGGAACAATATTCATTAACATTGGCCAACTCACAGTAATATTTTATTTATTTTTATTTTTATTTTTTCAAATAAAAAAATGATAGTTTATTCGAAAAAGTAGTTACATAGCTCAATTTGTAGGTTAAACATCTCTACGCATACTTTTGTTAAAAATACTCCAGGTGGCAGGACCATCCTTTATATTGGACATGACTTCTAATCTAAGCAGATATACACCTTACAATACAATGAACAAAAGAAAATATAAATAGAACATGTTTACCATCGACCATAATCCAATCAGAAAAACATAAAAGACCTCGAACAACGACCATGATGGGAGAAAACATAGTTGTAGAGCCCAACTATTTCCAGAAGTTCACCATGAGATACAACAGATAAAAAATGACCATTCCACCAAGTACTCATCCCATGGTAAAATCAGTAGTCTTGATCAATCGAACAATAGGACACCTCTATTCAATGTTACCAACCCTACAAATAAAGAGAAAAAACATGATACATGTGTAATGAAGTGCCCTAAATATATGACCATCAACAAATACATCCCTATTTCCCATGACCAAGCCACGACAGGTCCATCCAGAGGCAAAAAATTGGCATCCAGATAAAAGTAATAGGGGAGACCCCTTATATATTTATGTGACCATCCCATATAAGTGTCCCAAAATCAAACCCCTAGAAGTGTGTGTGATCCATAGATGCACAAATCCATTCCTTTGATAATCTATCTTCCTACACATTTTGTTCCCTATAAATGTGCGAGAGCGAGACCCTACGGAAAGTGGACATTGAAGACCTTGTTATGTTCAACCAATGATACAAGTCAAAAGTATTTAGAGTTCGTTGTTGATTATCCTAGTAAGTGATGGCCTTAGAATTGCTAAAAATATCGATCTCTTCAATCCCCATCCATGTGGCGCAATAAAGGTTGCCCCACAGTGTCAACAACTCTGCCCCTAGTATCTATATTGTGACCACTGCGCCGTTTGAAACAATAATATTCATTACGGCTCAAATAGATCATCATCCCACTTCCACATATCCTTGATGATGTAGCCCCATCAAAGAAACCCACCAAGAAGTTATCCAACACATCCCTCAGCATAATTTATTTGGGGTTTATGCCATGGTCACATTACCTTTCTCTAGGAAAAATGAGGAGATCCTAATACAAGTCTTTGTCACATCAGGATCCCTTTGCTCAAATATTAAGGCATTTCTCGCCCTCCATATGCCCCAAAAAATTTAAAGAGGGACATGCATATATGCCTTATGCTCCCTGAACCATACCTGCAAGAAACAATATACCATGGAGCCCTCCCACCCAGAGGAAATCTTGAAGAAACTAAGAACCTCCTCCAATACTGCATAAGCAAATGGAAATGAAAGAAATAGATGACATGTATTCTCCACATATACCTTTCGTAAAGCGCACCTCCCAGATCCCACATATCCTCTCTTCAATAGATTAGCCCATGTAAGGATCTTGTCATAGACCACCAACCACCTAAAACATGCCAATTTTATTGGGATATCCCACTTCCACAATTCTTGAAACCATCCAAAATGAGCAGTGTCAGGCTGTCCCAGAGTCAAATAGGCATATACTTCTTTAACAACGGTTTGTCATTTGACCTTAGGGCCATTCCATGTCAACTGGTCATCCTCCACATTACATCAAATGACAATTGTTTGTGGACAGCTAATATATCCATCCCACTCAATAGCAAGGTTCCAAAATAGTCCAATGGTCTCTGCGCTTTTCCATTGTGTGCACAAGCCCACTGGAGTCCTCTCCACCATGGCATCTTTTATCTACCAAATATCCTTGTTGTGAAGAAATTTTATCAAGTGTATGGATAGTTTATTATACCTAGGCATTCCCATGATGACATCTAGTGCAACCTCCACTTACTCACGCCTTCCCACAATCCACCTTAAGAAACTCACCGGGAACAGGGATATTGTTTTTAGGCTTCTCCAGCACAACGAGGCCTTATTATCAATAGGAGCACTAAATTTGATCTAGGAGATCAAGGACTATTGCTTTAGATATTTAATCTTAATAATACAATGCCATATGCCATATATAGAGATGACCCTCCATAGATTTTTTATCAACACCTAATTGAAAATTTCTAGATCTAATATACCTCGCCCACCCTTAGAAACTTGTATAGCTAAATCTTCAAATTTTACCATATGAAACTTCTTCTTGTCCCCAAACTCACCACAGAGGAAATATTCCATAATTGACTTCATCCTTCGAATTACGTTAGCTGGGAGATAAACGATGTGCATCCAGTATGGTGCCAAGCCCTGAAGAATATATGTATACTATATATACTTGTGTAGATAATATTTATGAACATAATTTTATATATTATCTCCTTCCTATGTAATAATATAAAAATATTCATTGACATTTCCTAACCCATACTCACATTACAAATTGTCCAACTACTCAAACATTTCACATGGCCCCATTTTTCCAAGGAAAAAAACGATGACCCATTAATTGGTTTGACTTCTTCGCTACGTCTATGGCACATTTTCATGGGATTTAGACTTCTTACTATGTACATATAAGTGCGATATATTTACATTTAAAGTGATGCTGACATCATTATGTATCCATTTTCAGTACTCCATTTTCAAATATACATGACAAGTTGACATCATAAATTTGACATCCAAGTATCTAGGTTGATCATCATAATTTTTATGAGTAGTTTAAATTTTAATAAGTAATTTATAGAGGGAGTATAATCATACTCAAATTTAGCCATAGATAATTCAAGACCTAATCCTAACCATTTACATTGGGCTTCATGAGGTGGGATTTCTTAGGGCCTTGTCTCCATAAGCAAAGGTGCATCAGGTTCTAGGCTAGTTGCGGCCAAGGTCAAAGTTTGCAACCTGACTAGATCAAGACCATTCATCTCTTTTGTTGATGGTGCTTTACCCACCGAAATTCAAGGGGTCTCCCTGATATGAAGTCCCAATTAGACCTCACACCATTTGGTGGAGGAGCCACATCCATAATACGACTTGGTTACCGAAGCAGTGAGTTTTAATGATGTGGCTTTTCTACACAATAATTCATAGAATAGTCTAATCGTGACTTTGGTGAACAAGTGTATGACCCTGGGGATGTTCAAGTGTGATGTATAAAAGGTTCTAAAACATGAGGGGAAAATGAGTGAGCCCCTAGAAGCTTGTAATGGTACGTAGCTTGAAAGGAACACACGAGCATAAAGACATCACGAGTTACCCTGTGAAATAGTTCACGTGTTAACCATGATGGAAATAAACAACAACAAACATTTAACAAGATTCATACTAATGCAAACTAAATAATTCATAAGCGTTAGCATAAATTAAATAACATATATTGCAAACATAACAAGAATAGTCCTACCATATTCACAACATATGCATGAAAATGTGTCGGCTCTGAGATTTTATTAAAGTGAAAGTTCCAAGCATACATATACCATTGATGAACCATCAGCCTTGATAGTGGAACATAAAGTCTACATTTTCTCCTCCAAATAAAGATACTCCCTCTATGCTACAGAGAAGCCAAGGCTCTCAACAAATGCCCAAGCGCCTAATCCTAAGCAAAAATCCTAGCCAAAAGATTGGCTCCCAAAAGCCCTTTACATGAGTTATGAGAAGATATTTATAACAAAAGGGGTGACTATTCACATCCCCCTTGTGACTCCTTGACTTCCCTAATGACTCCTCAACTTCTTTACAAAATGACTCTTCAACTTCATTACATCATGACTCTTCACATTCCACAATTGACACTTGGAATTTCACTTACAAATTAATTACAAAAGAATATTACAATATACTCGTACCCATATAAGACAAATTTGGGTATATCGAACTAGAGAGCCTAATAAGACAAAACTCAATCTTGAGTTTGGGGAAACTCTAGCTCAACAACATTGACTTGTAGGTTCTCGGTCATATGCTGGTGCTAAGATTTGTACTGCACGATGACTTCCCCAAACTCTGTGATGGGATTACAATGAAAGTGAACTCTAGCCTCTATGGCATCCATATGCACTGATTTGGAACCATTCCGGGTTTCTTTCTTTAACATGAGCATCATAGTATTGACCTGGACAGGACCACCAATTTACTTCTGCATGTTTTTCGTGTTCACTTGAAGATATTCCTTAGTAGCAATTTGTCTAAACCGGTCCAAGTATTCTTCAACCTCCTTCCTTACCTTATTCTTGCATTTAGCTTCAGTGAGTAAGCCAACTGATGGGATCTTGTGCGATTTCACCATGAAATCCACATTGTTGTACAATTGTGCATATGAGGCCTAGATATTGGCGATGAATGAGGCGATTTGTTTGTCACTCTTTATGATCATCCACACTTGTGTTATCTCCAACCCTGCCTGTTGCATTTTTTATTCACCAACTCCGACGATGCCCCTTTGTATTGCATTGACCATGCATGCATGGTAGCGATGGTTGTGTGGAAAAAATTAAGAGATTTGGCATTATCCTTACACTTATATTGCATGTTGTCCAAGTGGAAAATTGCCTTATGCATGGTGACAAGTTCTTCATACAAGATCCACATAATGTCTCCCAATGCCAATACTTCACCAAGTATGGTTGCCTTAAGTTCTTTCAGATAAAATTGTGGAAGAGCTACGTTCTGAACCTCTGATCAAAGTTTTTCAATTTTGTTGGAAACAAAGATAATACTTTGGGGGGGTGAATCAATATTAAGGCCAAGTTATAATTTAAAACCAATTTTTTTCCTCATTCAACTTGGCATCGATTATATGGGAGAAACCAGTAACAACCATAACAATAGCCATATCATCACACAAGCATGCATATCTTGAGAAATAAACACATGAACATAGAAGTTTTACATGGAAACTCTTTCGGGAAAAAAACACCAAAGCTTGTTGTTGTTATTGATGTAAAATAAGAGCACATACTCTATTACATCAATCTATTTTGTGATCCACCACTCACAGGAAGCACCAACTCCCTTTGATCATTTGCTAGCACCCAATAGCAGGAAGCACCAACTCCCTCATTTTATAGACACATGCCCAGCTTACCCGAAGCACCATGTAAAGCACCAACTTCACAGATTTGTTGCAAGCACCAAATTACATCTCCTTGGACTTATGCAGGCACCAACTTGCAGGAGGAACCAACCCCAAGCCTTCTCAAGAACCCACTAGATGTGGGAGAACCAACTTCCTATATGCAAGCTCCAACCCACACTCAAATAGGAACTCAATGTCCACTATCATTGGCAACAACTCTGCTTGATATCATCTTTGTTCTCTTTAGCCCTTGGCCCATGCAGCACTCTGTCTATGCTCACTCCACTCACTCTACAACAACCTATTATCACCACCACAACATCATATTGCTCTTTACCTTTTGTCCACTATACACAACATCACACTCTTCTCGGCCTTCTTCATTGGCACAACCACCTTCAGCCTTTCACATAGAAGCATTAACTCTCTCTCGAGGTCTCTATCTTATACTTAGGCACTCTCAGCCTTTCCCAGTAGAACAAGGTCACTTAGACTTACATGCAGGAGTCCACTCTCAACACAAAGCTCTCCACATGACTCAACTCTACACAATGATTCTTCCTCTCAATTTCTCAATGGAAATCCTAATTTTTGTTCCTCTACTACACTAAACTTGATGTTTCCTCTACTACCTATTTCGATAGTGCCCGAGTGTACCTTTCCATGGCTCTCCATCCTTCTATTGTGTCTAACTATGACACTATATTAAATCATGAGAATGAGCTCCTAAACATTCTCCATACTTGAGAATTAAATATTTACTCTAACTGCATAGTCCAATGAGACCAATCATGAATTTTATTTGCACACATAACATGGCTCTCCATGCTTATTAACTTCTCATAGAGATTAGGGTGCACTTCCCACATGGTTCTCTTGTACTTTGATCAACACTTCTGCACTTAGCCATGTTTTACATTTAATTATTCATTAACTTACAAGAAAGCTCAAGCATGGCCATTATGGATTCAACTGCTACCTCTGCAAAGCATGTCCTCTCTATCTTGACTCAACAATTTCTACATCTTCCATTACTCCTATGACCTCAACCTTTTGTAGGCATTTACTTAGGTGTCGACCCGTTCATCCTAATATGCCTTCATATACCTCTATACATCAATATCGAAGCTCTCATATATTGTAACTTTTATTCAAGTGATGTTACAAGGTTGCGAGGTTCTAATCTCCTTTCACTTGGCCCTTTCATGTTTTTCCTCCATGGGACTAGGCACTGTGACTAGCGACTTGGCGCTAAGGTGCTAAGGCATTCAGATCCTGTCGAGGGTCTATCTTCCTTTTTTGACTACTCTTGCCCTTGTTTCTTTTGGGTTTCTACGTCTAGATGCCAACATACATCAGATTCCCTTTCATTGGAACTTTTTCATAAATAATTTGCACAAGAATTACGAAATTTTGAGCTCCAAAATTCTTCATAGCACCTAGGTGTTAACCCGACTCTACAACCTTAATCCTTTGGGTCTCCCATAACCAAGTGCCACCACATCAAAGCTCCATGTATTGGGACTTCCCTCATTTTTCAATTTTAGAGGAGTTCTGAAATTTCGGCCTTCGAAGTACTTCATAACACTTGCATGCTAGACATGCTCGGCGCCCTCAATTCTTTGAACTCCACAACTATGTTCCAACATGACATCAGAGCCCCTGGTTTAGAACCTTTTCATCTAATGAAATTATGAGGGAGTTAAGAAAACTCCAACCTCTAAAGTTATGACCTTTGAGATGATCCCATGTTGATGTCATCAACTCCACGAGGACCCTCCCTAGTAGTGACACGTGTCACCAAGATTTTCCCTATTAGGCCACCCAATTTTTATGAATATGACTACCATGTGTCCATAGTACTACCACATCATGCTAAGGTCATCTTTCTCATCAACTTCTAAGGACCAATCAATTTTTGCTATGTGTCCTATCTTGAGGAGATAGAAAGGGTCCCTTGAGCCTTTGGTTTTACAAAAATTTCCTTTGTAATTCTTATTCTCCGCATCCTCAATGATTTTAAAGAATCGAATTCATAAGAACTTACGAGGTTCCAAAAACACGAAGTTTCAAACCTCTGAGTTTATTCTTCTCTCATTTCACTTTGAGTCCCATTTTTTTAAAAACAAACTGTCAAGATTCCAAGGATTCGAGGTTCCAAAATGCTTCCATGTGTCCTATATTGCTGAGGTTTCGACATGCCCAACCTACCAAAAATTGGCTCTGATATTCAGCTCAATGTTTTTTCCTTGCAAGGTTCCAACCTACTCCAACCTGCCAAAATTTTGCCTCTGATATTTCATTCTCCTAAAGCTCCGAGGTTTTGAAATGACTATCCTTTTGAAATTGAGGGTCTGAAATTCATCCTACTGAGGACTTGAAGACCCTAACATTGATAGTTAATAACTTTTGATACCAATGACCATTCTTGGACTTCAACATATAATTTGAAATCTCTTTCAAAGTACTTTCTAGTGGATAAGGTCTGATGTAGTCTTTGAGCCCATCATCCACCTGAAAAATGGCTACAAAATCTATTCCATTATTTCCACCCTGGCTCTTCTTCTTCTACCTAGAACCTTCTCTTCAAAGGTATTTTGCAAGGTTCCACATAATATTGGGGAGATCTTTCAGAGCACTAACCAACTATGTCAACTCTAAGACTATCTGAGTTGATCTCTTGAGGCAAAACCTCCTCCAATGTTTGGGACTCCCAACCATCATAGTTAGCTTTTTATGGCTTCTCTAATAAGCTTGATACCATGATGATTCTCTATCAGAGGCTGCAACAACCATAGGACTCCCAACCACCATAGTCATATTTTTATGGATTCTACAAAAATCCTTCTACTATGGTGATTCTGTACAGAGTACTACAACAACCATAGGATACCACTTGAGCTTGAACATCAAGCACATCAAACTAACCCAATTACCATCACAATTAGGCGAGGGGACATCAAAGCCAACATTTTTTGCCACAAGCATCCATGATAGTCTGGTAGCACTTTTTCCAACGGTTAGACCTAGCATGACTATTGACATCAACACCAACACACTTGCATCCACCAACCGTCCAAATAATGCCAAGTGTCAAACGATATCCCCCTTTGGCATTGATGGAAACACCTCATCCTCATCACTTCACTTTGATGGCCAATCCTCATGCTTCTTACATACTTCTCTTGCGTAAGCCAACAATTATTTTCTCTCCTCTACATGGCCCATCACAACTTCTCTAATAATTGTCTCCCCCCTTTGACACCAATGGAAAATGGCTACAATTTTCTTCTTCTTCCCCATGCAATCATTGACAGTTAATGATGAGGGTCTAGCTGGTGATGTGCATTCTACTCTACATACTTCTCTTCAAGGATTGATCGTTGTTGCTCCATAAACTAGACATATGTGATATGCTCCCCCAGAACATATATCTCCTTTGATTTGAATGCCTCTAGTTCTGAATCCCTTAAGATGTTAAGCGCATCAAAACATCTTTCACTTTTTACTGTGTCATCCCCATCCAATCCATGTCCTCTATGAGACC
>APFE031604135.1:0-18731 GCA_000404065.3 Pinus taeda | reverse complement strand
TCTGCAGTTGTAGCTTCAGTTTCAGCAGTTTCCGGCTTCAAACTAGGGCAGTCGATATCTTGCAAACCGTTCGTCGGATTGACTTCATTCCACCACCAAAAGTTGCGGCTTTCAGAGGAAGTTCAGATGAACCTACATTGTAGTTTAGATGAGGAGATCTTCTAGGCCACGTAGGTCAATATTTACTTCTGCAGTTGCGGCTTCAGTTTCAGCAGTTTCCAGCTTCAAACTAGGGCAGTCGATATCTTGCAAACCGTTCGTCGGATTGACTTCATTCCACCACCAAAAGTTGTGGCTTTCAGAGGAGGTTCAGATGAACTACAATGCAATTCCAAAGAGGATATCTTCTAGGCCATGCAAGTCAATCTTTGGATCTGCAGTTGCAGCGTCAGGTTCAACAATTTCCGGCTTCACATGTGTGAGAGAGAGATATGTGATGAGAAGAGTGAGTGCAAATGAGGAAAATTCCTCTTATATTTATACACAACATTTGTGTTTGAATAGATACGACTATTGGGCTTCTGAGCCTACATGAGTTGTAGGTCGGCTTGATAATAATTCCATAATCAAAATAAATTCATATCTCCATGAATACTTATCGGAATCGGATGATCTTTATATCGATACTACACCTCTCGACGAGAGGAATCTAATAAAAATATTATCAGCCATGAATAAGATGACCCACATGAAGTTTTTCCCTAGTTGCCAATTTTAACAATTTCACTTGAAACCAGCTATATTTAGATGAAAAACTACTTTCCCCCTCTCAAGGGTCGAATCCATCATCATAGGAATTGTTTACATCAAAATCTCTAACCATGCCTAAAACTAGGGGGGCTAGAAACCAACTCCTTGTTTAGCTTAAACTGACTAATTTGACTTTACAAGCATTTAATTACTATGAAATTTACATGGATTTAACTTAAACCATCATTATTACATTCAATTACTTTATAAAAACACCTTGGAGGTCAAGTTACATCATCACAAGTTGACTTTCACTCAAAAACTCAAAATTCTGCCTCTTTCACAGAAGCACAATGTACTTGTTGTGAAGCCATTTTGGATCATTTGTATGCATCTTCAATATTATCTGAGGGTTGGATCATGTCTAGCCTAAGATATATTTTCCTTCCCAGTCATTTTATTGGCTGTGCGGTTCTTGAGAGAACCCTCTCTAATTTGGTAGGGCTAGCCACCAAATCTAAAGATTGGTTTGAGGTTATCTCTGTCCATCTCCTTTCTCAGCCTTAGGACATTGAGGAGTGCTAACACTTTCAACATCTGCATTCCATGTAAACTTGTGGTACATTCTTTACATACAAGACAAAAAATGGCTCAAACAACCCCATACTTGCCAAGAGTTTATAACACACACTTTGTGGTCAAGTTTACATTATAATATAAACCAATACACCAACAATCAATAAAATACCAAAACATCATCGTTGCTTTAACAAGCGATGGGAAACAAATCATCACTTTTGCAATCATATTGCAACACATGATTTACAAAATGTGGCCATGACAAGCTACCATACCTAGTAAAACAATCTCTTACTCAACAAAGTGAATGGGTCATCTCCTTGTGGCGATTTGCTTGTTGAACATCTTCACCAAGTGGTTTCTTCATAGGTGCTTTATGGGCCTGGAGTGTCTAACAGGTGGCTCTCTGATGTCCATCCTTGCTGCAGTGACTACAATGATTCTTTCTCCTCCAAACTTTCTGAATCATCATGGAACGCTTATTCCTAGTGTGCCTCTGATAAGTGCCCATGGAATCCTAAGTATCACTGGAATGTGATGAGGTGCTCACATCATCCGTCATTGGTTGGTCACTAGTTGTCTTGGAGCATTCTCCGACCTCTCTTCTGACATAACCAAGTCCTGCATAGCGAGGCAGTTCTTCTACTTTGATGGGACTCACAATTCCATGGCCATTAATGTTGAGGTCTTTCCATTGATACCCCATCTTCTTCAACAATTTTGATCCAATTCATGTAGTATGTTTCTTAAAAGCAATGAAATCATCATCGTAAACAATACATGAAATTGAAGAATCACTTTTTACCTCACGCTTGTTATGCCGCAACTTTTCCAAGCCCTCCTACTTGGCTTGTAACTAATGTTGCAACCTTTGTTTCTCCTTCTCTGCTTCTTGTAGGAGTCTCCTTAGTTCAACATTCTTTATTTGAATTCTTTGGTTTATTTCTTCGTGTTCTTGGAGCCATGCAACATTTGGTGTCCTAGTCATTTTTGGCACAACATCTATAAATTCTTTGTCTCATCACCCAAATTCTAACCTATTGACGGTGCTAGACCCGCCAACATGTCAAGGGGATCTCCCCGGTAAGAAGTCTCAATTAGACCTCAAACCGTTTGGTGTAGGAGTCCTAGCAGTGGGTCATAAGGTAATGCCTTGACTACGATGTCACACAGAGGCAAGTAGGATAACTCTATCAGCAAGGGTGTGACTGATGCAGTGAGTCAAAGGAAGGTGTATGAGAGGTTCCAACACTTCGAAGGGGGAAGGAGGTGAAGGTGAGTTTCAAGTTGAAAGGGATCATTCCCAACTCGGCCAGGAACACACAACACAAAGGACATGCACAGCTTCTGGAGGAGCACTCCACTCGGATGCCACAGTCACATCATACAAGGTAAGATAACACGTACAACACTAACGAATCAGTCTGAGACGCGTGCGACGGTTGTTATAGCAAGGTTCAAGTGAAAGGTTTGTCTGATATTCGTAGAGCAATCGACACGGACAGTGATAACATTAACAACATAGGCAACACATTAACAACAACATTCATATAATTGCATACAAACCAGTCCATACACATGTACATAAGTTAAACAACATATATCATTAAGGAAACTGAAGCATTCCAACTGCAATAACAACATATGCATGAAAATGTGCTAGCTCTTATTATATAAAGAAGTGTAAGTCATAATCATGCAATACATCCATGTAAATTTTCTAACCCCAACAGTAGAACGTTACAGCCACAACGGCCTGCTCCTCCAAAGAGATGTACTAGCTCCGTGCAGAGGAGAAGCCAAGGCACGTTACAATACTATCCAAGCCTTCTTCAAGATAGTATTAGTAGAAGCTTGGCTGACCAAAAGCCTATACAATGAGTTATGATGGACTATTTATAGCAAAGGGTGGGGTGACCCTTGACATTCCTCTTTGTGACCATTCAACTACCCTCATGACTCTTCACCTACTCTATGATTGTTACATCCACTCTTGACACTTGACTTACACTTGACATGACTCAACATTACAATGCACATGTACCCATGTGAGCAATAGCTTGAACAATCCAAACTAGTCATCATTTGGACTTAGACAACCATAGAAGTCCAACTGCTTGACATCCTCATGCTGATCAACAGTGACATATTGATGGCAAGATTGGTAGTCCTTGATAATGTCTATGTGTTCTGCTGTGACATTCGTCTAAAACCTAAACCTTGCCTTCATAGCATCTGGGTACAGTGCTCGGGCTCCTCTGTCTAACTCGTCTGTGAGCATGTGCATCATTGTCTTCAGTGTGGTCGGACTAGCAACGTACTTGTGCATCATGTCTGTACTGGTAGGCAACTATGCGCTGGTGGCAGTGCACATCAACTCGTCAAAGTACGAGTCAAGCTCCTATTGGACCTGCTTCTTTGTCTTTGCCTAGGTGAGAGTCCCAAGTGATGGGATCACATGAATGTGCACTATAACATCAATGCTCTTGATTACTCATGCATGGGAAGCATGTATGCTAGTGATGAGTTGCAGTAGGTCTTCATAGTTCCGGAATTGACTCTGGATACGTGCTTGCAGCTCAACCGCATTGGCCTTCATCATCTTTGGCAAGTGAAGCGGGGCTCCCTTGTACTTCATCGTCCATGCTTGCATTTTATCAACAGTAGTATGTATTTTATTCAAGATGTGTGCTCTTTTCGCACATCGTTGTTGCCATCCAAGGATATGAATGACTGCTTGATGCACGATACCAAACTTGGAGTACAATGCTTGCATAACTGTGTCCAAGGACAATACTTCGTCTACTATTGCCTTCTTCAATTCAGCTCGGGCGGACATTATCACCAAGTCTCCTCCTTACTTTTCCACTTATAGTTCCTTCTCCATTCACTCATTCTCAGCTATGAGAAAACGAACACTTGAGCTAATGGCTTCGGCATACACTCTAGTTGCATCGACCAAAGCAGCTAGATGCTTGTGCACATCAGACGCAATCACATGCTCTTCAAATTACACAGGGATGTTCGGTCCTCTGGAGTGGGTACTCTCTGAGGCTTCACAACTCTGTGATGAGATTCATCAAAGGAGATGTTGTGCATCTCCGCTTCCGACTGACCACCAAGGATCTCAATGCCCCCTTGGTCATTTGAGACTTGCTCATCATCAAGATGCAATGAAGCAGGTGAGTCAACCTCTTTGTTATGAGGCATGAGGTTGGTATCCTGTTCCAACTCCTGTTGCTCCATGTTTGCGTCCAACTGTTCAAGCACCTGTTCTATCTCATGAGCAAAGTCTTTCCCCTGCGATGGTTCACGTTGTTCGCATGATGCCAGTTGTTCATATGAAGTTACTACTTGTACAGGAGCTACTTTGTCTACCTACACGTGATGCACCCCTGGTGAATCTGTTGTTGTTGCGCTTCCTTCTCCTATTGGTGCAGCTCTTGTTCTTTCTAAAGTTGCTCCCTCAACTCATGCAACTCCTTCTCTTCTTCTTCCACTCTCTTCTTATCCCTCTACCTTTGCACGATGCGCTTGTTGTGTTGATGGCCTCTTTTCCTAAATAGCCGTAGTTGCTTGTTCTACAAGTGGATCTGCTTGAAACTTACAACTTTTCTCCTCCTCCATGCGGTCGACAATCGACAATCTTCCTCTTCCCTTTGTCGCACACAGGTATGCTTGGCTCTACTGCCTCTACTGTTGATGCTACTGTTGGTGCTCTTTGTGATTCAGCTTCACACTGCTGTGCTAACCACTCTACAGCGAAGCTGACCTGTTCATTGGGTTTGGAGGAATTGTAGCAGTACCTCCATGAATCCTCCTTGGCCCAATGACATGCCCCATGGATCCAGTTAAATTGAAATCTCATGCAATGATCCTTCACAATGAAATGTGGGTCATACGGATTGAAGCTTTGGAGGTTGAACAGGTACTTCTTCATTTGTTCTGCTTTGACATTTGCTTGCTTGATGCTCTGAATCTCATATAACACAATCTGCAATGGAAGAGAGGGCCAAGGTGCCTTCTTCTTTGGTTGCAATCTAGTTGTCAATCCTGTTGAGAAATGTTACACTACTTCCTACATGACCAATACATCCAAGGCGAACTTTGGCAGAACATGCGGAAGCTTCTCTACACTGAACACTCGAATGAGCGTGTCGGACGGTGAGGCATACCAATCTGCAATATCTAACAATTCCTTCATCGCTTCCTCTGACATGTAGGGTAGGTCCTGTTCGAATATCAACCTGTACACTGGGGTGACAAAACGGTCGGGCAGCTGTATGATCACTCCTCTGAAGCTAGATTCAAACAATAGCTTGAAATATGTGTTCACAACAGTCTTTGTCGGTGAGCATTCCCACTCCAAGCCCGAGAACTCATGTCGGGCACCGATTGCATCTAGAATTGAAGCGAACATATAAATCTATGCATGCATACCCTCGAGTGACTGTCGATCCTTCATGACTTGTTCCTTCAGCTGGTGAGCCAGTATGCCAGACCAATTGCATGGCCTTCCTTCTCTAGCCAGTTGGACCAATGCGATCACCCAACTCTCAGGAAAGGTTTCAGTGCTTGCTTGGCCACTCAGTGGACATGCAAATATGACAAAGTATCGATATGCCTTACTCAATATCTTTTTCTTGTAGATCTAGTTGGGTTTCATCCTGAAGCGAGCTGGCTCCTTTACCCAATCCTTCAAAATGTCTCTGGAGTGAGCTCCGTTGTTGGGCAAGCTGAATGGAGGGGTCATGACAGTCATGGGCTCGGACATCTAATACATCTTGTCATATTCTTGTGCCCAGAAGGTTTCAAGTTTCGTCCCACTGACACTGCTCAAGGTCATCGCCTCGGGGTCAGTGTGAGAGACGATCCAGTGAATCATGTCTGCACATCAGAACGCGAGGTATCTGCATACAATCCGGTACAAATTGGACTTATTAATGTTCATGTACACCTGACGATCTTCAAGGTCTTCCCCAAAAGAACCTGTGAATGTTTCATTCACCTCTTGCCACTTCAGTTTGATTTCCTTGTCTAGATATAACTTCGTATCTTCGTGGATCGGCAGGCTAGAGAACACCTACTCAACTATTGCTCCAACTGCAATACCATCAGTGTCTTGGGATCTTGTTCTCTTAGAAGCCATTGATACAGATGAACACCTTAAAGATCTGGAAGCAAGCAACATGCATGGAAAGAAATATGTTTGTGAAAACAAACCAAATTCGGGGAAGGACACAGCACATACCTAGGGAGTTTATGAGAAAGTTTGCGCAAATTTCACTGGGAGGCTGGGTGACTAGTTACCAGAACTACGCAAAAGGCAGTCTGGGCTATCTGGGAGGCTGGACTAGCTGCTAGATCTGTGAAATGCGCAATCCAGTCTGGTAGCTGGCTGTTGGGATTACGCAAAGCGCAATTCCAGCTGGGAAGGACTGTTGGCCTAGGGACAGATTTACGCAATTTCTTGGGCCAAGCAGCCACTGTCCTCTAGAAATGTGAAAAACAGTCCTGGAGACCAGCGTTGGTCAAGAATGTGCAAATCTGGAGAGTAAGATGAGCCTTCCTTCCCCAAATTACGCAATTTGGCCTTGGTGAAGGCAGAGCCTAGGCCAAGGTTGGCCCGACTCGCCGATGGGCAACCGAAAGAAAGTAAGACAATGAAATGCATGGAGATATTAAGTGATAGCAGAAGTAATTGACAGTGCATGCAAAACATGAATGAAAGATTTAGCAGACAAATCAACATGCATGTGGATGAGGCAGTTCATTGGTTGGGTAAACGTCTGTGCAAAACAGTTTCATGCATGTGACAACAGTGATATAGCAATGAAGACTGAAACAGAGCTAGGACAAGCTAGAATACATGTAAACGACAATAGGCGTTCAAATAAATCAAGCAAACAACACTCACACAAGTGAATACACAAAAAGCGACAAAATTGCTAAAAGATACAAGTTCAGGCCACTTACCCATGAATTGTTGAGACAGATGTCTCGAAGAGTCCTAGATGTGTTGTGGGATGTCAGAGCTCCAAGATCGATGTGAATGAATGAGATCTGATGCATCAAATAAATAATTTTGGTCTCATGATACACATGTCACAAATCTAGGAAAAGGCGACACTTGGAGGGAAACTTCTAAAACAACTTTGCACGTAACCCCTGACTGCTAAAAATAGCTCCCTGAGTCATGCGATGCCTTTTGCATGTTATCTCTTTCTATTGCAGGAAGATCAAGTCATGCATGCATGCAATTCAAGTTTCCTCGGTCCCGAGTGGAACTGGTCAACTAGATTGTCCATGCATACAAGTGCTCAACTACTTGGGAAAAATGTGCATTCCTGGCTAGGAGCTGGGCTGACTGCCCAAGAGGTTTGCACAATTTCTGGATCGTGCAGCTGATTGCTACCTAGATTTGCATAAATCCTGGGCTGAACAGCCTGTTGCTAGGAAAATTTGTGCAAATCCTGCTGGGAAGGTTGGATGGCAGGATTGCGCAATCCTGGAGCCCAGCAGGCTGTCAGAGAGGATTGCGCAATTTCTGGAGGGAAGGATGGTTGCCCTCTAGAAATGTGCAATTTTCAAGGGGAAGTTGCTCAGCTGAAGTTAGACCAAGTTCGGGTAAACAACTTGTGAGGGGAATAGATCAACTACGATCGACAGGCTGCCTCTATGCGAGGAAAGCACATGAAGCTTGATTACTTGATGAAGCAAGACAAAGTGTTGTGAAAGGTTGGTAGGGAGGCTCCAAAATAGGCTAAGGAAAAATTTTGGAGGGTGGTTGTAGCCACTACAACAGAACCCAAGTCAATAGGTCCATATTATGAAATCCCAAGATTTGCAATCTTCATTTCATCACATGAGTCTAGTCCCATGTCAATTGGCCCAACACCTGCAAATCCTACAGCTATGATCTTCTCATCATCCTCTGATTCAGATTCTTGGTCTTGTTGCATAGTTGCAACTATCTTCTTCTTCTCTTTTCTGTCATTCTTCTTTCCCTTCAATCCTTGATGCAATTTCCAGCAATGTTCCTCATCATGCCTCTCTTTTTCACAATGAGTACAAGAGGTTTTTGCTTCCTTTCTCCTAGTTGTTGTTGTCCTCTATGGGCGTTCATCTTGTTCATGCTTCCCCCTACTTTCAAGATGTACAACCTTCACACTAGCTTCATCAAGAGACTTGTGTTCAAATAACAACAATGAAAGACACGAATAACTATGCAAAGAGCCAATATATTTCATCAATATCTCAAAAGTGTCTAGTGGAACATTTGATGTTAATGCTTGTTTTCTAAACTCCTCTGTAAAATATGAATAGTTTGACCTTTACTTTGTTTCAAATGTTGCCATTACATCATGGCCTTTTGTCTATAACCCAATGGGTAAAATTGTCAAGTTAAAGTAAAAATGAACTTAGACCAAGATGAAAGAAGTTTACAACTACTCTTACCACCTTTCTGCAGCTTTCCTTCCCGCCAGACGAGAACAGTGCCACTCAATCGAAGGGATTCTAGCTAGATCTTGACATCATCCTCTTTGATTTGTTGTATGTGACAATATACTTCAACATGTCTTATCCAATTATATAGCTTTTATGAATTAGATTATCCACTTCATATAGGTAAATCAAACTCGACAACCAACTTGAAAAAGGGATTTTTAGATGCATTCCTATGATGCTTGTTAAAATGAGGAGAAGAGGAACAAGAAGAACTTTTACTAGAGGACGAAGACAGATGCAAATCTTCTCGTCCACCTTCATGATTTACCAAGGCATGATCATCTAGTTCCTTCTTCTTAGGCTTGATTTTATTTTCATATTCTGCAAACAACTTGTCAACTTTCTCTACCATGGTGAAGAAGATCTTGCAATAATTTCGCTCTTCCTCCATTCGAGATTCCTCATATGCCATGTTCGATCTTCATACTGCATGCCCTGCTTCAGGATCAAAGGATTTGAGATTTCCTTCTCATCTTTGGAGCGTGTTCCTGGTTAGCATTCACTTATGCAACTTGCATCAAGAAGAATTGCTCTGATACCAAACTTGATCCAAATCTTTTACTTCATGGATGCATACAAAATTGCATTTAAAATGGCATTTAGCCAAGTAATATAAACACATGAAAAGAAGAGGAAATCAAAAGCAACCATGATATCAAAAGCACAAGACGATTTGATTACGGAGTTCACCCATTGTGGGCCACGTCTCAAGACCCTGCTTAATGTGGAGATGCCTCTTTCATGAAATGGTAAAAAAAAAGAATGAATTACAATCAAATTACATAAATGACCCTTATACCTCCTTTTTTTGGCATGGTCTGAAAATGAAAATCTCAGTTGCAGAAACATACATCAATGTTGAATTCATGGCGTGAAATCAAGTCAAACGACTATAAACTTGGTCCATTTCTGACACTGTCAAAATATAGACCCTAGAGAATCTTAAAGATTCCCCTAAAGATTCATTCCTGGAGATGGGCGAAAAATCTGCTGCTCAAATGAAAATTTCTAAGCGCACTATTATGCTCCTTGCGAAATTATGAGAAAATTTACTATAAAGTCGACATCATTCCGCCTCTATCAAAAATCAGCCTCCAAGGGAATCTAAAGACTCCTCAAGCATCAAGAATATTCCTGCAATATTATGTCTCAAAAAATGTGTCAAGCATGGTTTCACCTCATCCACTGTGTCAAGGTTCCTCCCTCTCATCCCTCGTGCTCGACCTTCATTCCTCCTTCCCCCAGTCTAATGGTAAATCTCGATTTATAAAACTTCGTGGGCAGAGAGTACAAGGTAAGGGTCATTGGCCCATTGGTGAAACACGACATGTTGGGAGTTAGGGTTCAAATATCTGTGACCTCATGTGATTTTGAATATTTTTTGTTGGAGCGTTGTTATTTGGTAAGGTTGTTTTATGGGGCCACCGCATGGGGCAGTCCGTCCATCTCACCGGTGAGGATTAAAGTCTTGTCGACCCCCCTTAACTTAGCAGTTAAGTGACTGGCCCGTATATATAAGGTTCAGTGTCGTTGGGCAACGGGTCCACCAATCTTGGCCAGCCCCAACATATATATATATATATATATATATATAATATATATATATATATATATATATATATATAATATATATATATATATATATATATATATATATATATAGAGAGAGAGAGAGAGAGAGGAGGAGAGAGAGAGTGCGTGGCGTGGCAGGGGGTGGTGGCCCACCACCTCCTTTTTTATTTTTATTTTTCATTTTATTTAAAACAAATTATTCAAAAAAAATTGATCGGAATGTTGGGTTTATTGGGAAAATTAAGGAGGCGACATTTTTTCACGTTCCAACGGTTGGAATCTACGCGCTAGTAAATGCCAAATTGTTGCCTCATAAGTGGTTGCCACTAAGCCTAGTTTGACCAAAACTTTGACCGTGAATATCTTGAGAATACTAACTCGAATTTGAATGTCGTTCATTCCATTGGAATCATAATGACGATAAATACGATTTGGTCCTAGTTCCACTTAAATCTAGTGACTTCAATTTTTGAGTTTTTCCAAAGCCACTTTTGAATTTTGAGCATTTCTGGAGCCACCTGAATCATTCATGGTGTCCCAAGAAAAATGATCCAATTTTTTAGGTATTTTGGAGGTAAGGCAATCCTCCCCTCAAGGAGGCTTCCCCCTATCCATCTTGTATAAACAAAGGGCTTGAGTTTCCCAATAGAACAAGGTAGGAGCAACATAAGAACGAAGTAGAGCATTGTGAGAAGTTTAGAATTCAAGTTTTGTAAATTTTGCCATGTACAAGATTTTTAGTTAATGGAAATGATCTTTGATTTCAGCTCTTACTCTAGCTTTCTTCTAAGGTCTCTAAGCTTAATTAATTTAGCACCCACCTCAGGTGCTCAAGATCCCTCTTATATCGTTTATGTTCATACATTTGTTTATCGCAACATTTTATTTTTGAACATTATTTTTATGCATGGTTATTTAGATAGTTTATGAGTGGTATTTTCTTGCAAATTATCTTAGCATTAGGTGATGATATTTGTAGTGGTTACATTGTTCAATTAGCATTCTTATTTTTTTCATTTGGTTCACCATATTTACTATTGTTTATTTATTGTCCATCATTCATTATTTGTTGTTTTTGCACTGCACATCAACCCTAAACTTGAACACGAGCTGATGTGATGCCTTGGACATGTGTACTTTATTATTTTACAACTTGTACTTAGCTTTGTTTCCCTCCAACCTTCCATTTAGCGTGTCCCCCTGCTCGTTGAACCGTCTCTTGTAGTAAAACAAGAAATCCTATAGCAGTTTGCAACTCACCTCTGGAACTCACTCAGATTTGCACCCAACTCATGATTTGCCTTCCTTGATGTATTACAATTATCTTGGAATCCTATGAATGGAATTTAGAGGTAAAGAGACCATGTAGATGCCTTTATTTGAATTGTTGTATACATTTCTTCTTTCCTACGAAATTAGGGTTTACTATTTGCAAACTTTTATTTTAACAATGTGTTTTGTTTCCTTGTAAGATAGAATAAGCATCTTTGATTTCATTGCATATATAGTAGTTTTCCTTCCTTTATTGCAAATAGCTTAAGTTTGTGTGTTGTCTTTCTTCTTAGTAGTTGTTTCCTACAATTTTAATTTTCTTGTAGCATAGAGCAATCAGATTGATCTCCATACAACTAGATTTCATCTTAATACTTCCACCTACATAAAGTCATTGAAAGGAAGAGATCGTGCTTGTTGCACATAAAGTGCCAACCCCTCTTAATTTTGTACAAACCTCGGATTAACAATTAAATTTGATACTCTTGGGAGTTGCAGCATCGTTGTTGCAATACTAAGGGCCATCACTTTTTAGTGTCATTGCTGGGGAGGTCTCAAAGTATGTATTTTATTTTCCTTTAGTTGATCTACTCTTTCTTTCATTTCATCTCCTACAAAAGGAAAAAACATATTAGCTTATTCTTTTCAAAAAAATACACAAAATAATATACATTTATTTCTTTTATGCCTATAAGAACTACATATACAATAGGAAAATTCTTACCAAAAACCCTCACTTCTACTAGCATTCAACCCCTCTCAGTTGAATGTGAGCCTCCTGACCTATCCATAAGGACCTTTGAGGCCCTTTTTAGTGAGAAAGTGAGGATCTTTGGGGAGCTTGCAGAAGGAGAAAAACCTTCACATACCACCAATACCATGTCTGAAGATATACAACCAGAAGTGTTCAAATTTTCCATCAGAGAAATATATGGAAAGGCTAAAAAAAAAAAACATTAATCCATTTGTCCTACCACGCTCCTATGGTTTGATTTCAAAAGATCCTGATACTTTCATGTTTGAGTTTTTTGTAGTATGAAGGACTTATGACTATACAACTAATGAACATAAGTTCAAATTGTTCCCTTCCACTCTTAAGGATTCAACCCTTCAATGGTTTATGAGCCTAGAAGGAGACAACATCTCCACATGGGAACAGAAGCAACAAGCCTTCAACAACAAGTACCAACATTATTACAAAGCAAGGGATACCAAAGATGAGATATTCAAAATATTCCGAGAAAATGTGTCTCTATAAGATTTTCAGGAAACATTTCAATTGAGTTACAAAAGGGTTCATAATTGCACCTTGGATCCATAATCCTTGAAGCTAGTACTATGAAGAGAAGTCAATGAAGAACTGATGGACATAGTCAACCTACTAGCCAATGGAGACATATACAAACTTACTTAGGATGATATCAAAAAGGTATTCAAAAATTAGTCAAGGGCTACTAGAAAAACATGTAGAGAAAACAAAATCTCAATAAGTCCCTCTTACTCCTCCCTTATTAATAAAAACGATATAGGAGGTATGCTAGAGGGCATGAATATTGAAATATTAAGAAAATTTTCCATGCAGATGGACACCTTACAGATTAAGAGAAAATAGGAGGAAGCAGAAAAGGCATTAGCCATTTTCTGCCCTCAAGGTACTAAAACACATCCTAAATGAATGTCCTTTAAATGTCATAGAAATATGTTTTGTATGTGAGAAGAATCATTCCACTAATAAGTGTCCATATTTTCCAAGATTGAAGGCTAGATACTTGAGAGAGGAAGGGAGCATGGAGCAACTATGCTTTGTCAACCAAAAGGGGCCACAAGCCCCTAGGTCGTTCCAACAAGGTATGAACTTACCCTCTCCTTTCAATGTTATTTATAATGTTCACTATCAACCTTAGTGCCCTCCTAACCCTTGACCTTGGACTATGCCCACTCCTTGGCCATATCCTCCTTAAAATGTTACTCCTCCCTTCTAGCCATATCCTACTCAACCTCCTCAATTGGGTAATCCATCACAAGGATGAAGGCCTCAGGTGGCCCAACTACCTACCCTAATGCCCCCTCCTTAGCAATATCAATCAACCCAAAACATTCCTTCAAAGAAACCATAAATGCCTACCCAACCAAATCCAAATCCTAATAATAATCAGGCTCAACTAGTCTACAACGGAGAAAATATTCACCAAAGTTATGTTGTAGAAATCCAGGAAATCAATCGTAGTGATGGCTCTCAGTATTGCATCAAGATTGTTGCAACCCTAAAAGCCTCCTTTAATTATGAACCTGGGGTTCATACAAACTTAAGAGGGACTGACACTACATATGCAATAGACACATTCCTCTTCCTAGTGTGACTCCCTTTGATGCAGGTGAAAGAAGGTAATTAAACAACTTCAAATGAGCAAAGATCCAGGTAAGTTGTTAGCCTTAAGTTGCATAAGGTAAATAGAAATAAGAAAAGCTATTATACTTTGTTGGAAAGTAAATGACAAAAAGGAATTTTGTTCTACTTATAAAAATGTAAAGCACACATCTTCTAATACTTTTGGAGAAGGGAAACACTCCTCTAATCTAGTTGCAAAAATCAACATTTAAGGAAAAATAATTGCATAAGCTAAATGGTGACTCTATCAAGCCTCAAATCAACCAAAGTGGTCTTAGTGCATCTATAGGCTATTCTAAGACATAAACCAACTTCTACCATGAATTCAGAGTGAATTTGGGCAAGGGAAGAGCTCGAAAACAAACTGCTATAAGAGACCACCAGCAAGCTTGTTTGTCGAGTTAACCTGCCCAATACCTGTGTTAATCAAGTGCAAATGTTATGGAATAAATTGTATAATTAAGTTAAATGATTTCAGACTTCACTCCAAGTGGAATCAACTCAAAAGTACTTCATGAACATGTGCTAATATTCAAGAGAAATTTACTTCTAAAACTAGAAATTTCATAACAGTGAACTAGTAAGCTAATCCAAGTAACTCAGTGATGAAAATGACTTTGCAATTCTATTCTAAGGATGAATCACACTTGTAACTATATAAGTGACATTAGAATAAGCTTACTTCAATAATTTAACTAATATAACCTACAACAAATTAAGCATGAAAGCTAAATGCAAAAATGATAAATGTAACTATGTAAAGAAATGTTAAAAAAAGAGAAATAGAATACACAATAGGGATCTAGGGCTCCTAGGAATGCCAATCCCAAGTATACTCAAAGTCCTATGAAGGAAACCAAGCCTTAGAAGTTGAAAATGAAACCAAAATTCGTTATTAGAATCAAGTCAAGTACATCCCTTGTGGAAAATGAAAGAGAACTGCTAAATAACAAGTTTTCTTCACAAAAACACCAAAAATTCCTCCCCCTATAGGCTAATTTGGATTATTACTTATACAAATGAATGGGAAAGAAACCTCCTCGAGGGTTTTGCTATAAGAGTTCAAAGCATCATTGAAACCACTCACAAAGACCCTCGATTAGACTCAAGGAGGTTGGTTTTCTCAAGAAATCATAATTCTAAATTGTTGCCATCATCTTACTGACATTTGGCACCTCGTATATTACTTAATTGTTGAAATTTATTAGTCATTAATTTTTTTTGCGTCAAGGGTGTCAATTAACAGAGGAATAGTTAGTCAATTTTTTTGCCTCTATATAGGTTGAATGGTTTGATTATGGAGAGATAAGTTTTTTTTACAAATTTAGTTTAATATTATGCATTTTTTTATGAATTATAGAAGACATAATCCCTTGTTGCCATAGGAAACATTGATTCTTATAGTATCATGGGAATAGTATTTTCTCCTACCTAAAAACTTGTCCAAACTCGTGGGATCAAATACCAAACTCCTGAAGATCTTGCCATAGACCATGGTGGGTGGATTTAATAGAAGAGAACCAATTAACACCACTAGAATTCATCAGAATCCTGAAGTTGTGGCCATCCTAGAAAATTGTCTGTGGTTGAGCTTCTTTGAAAAGCTCATGGGGTATGATGATGAAGTTGCTTTGGAATTTTCCATGAACTTGCAAAACCCTAAAGGAAAAGAATTGATCATTGTAGTCAAATGATTGGTGATATATGTTGATGAAAACACCATTAGTAGGGTCATCACTCTCCCTAAGGGGGTACATTAGAGTAGAGAAGAGAGACAAGAGGTTATTAATGCCAAGAGAGGATTCTTCCTCCCCAATGAACAACCAGATGAGGACAAAAATGGAATCAGAAGGGAAATCTTTCCTTACCCTTGGGATGAGGTAGCCTACCATATTCTCAAATACATTTCTTGTGAGGGTAGGTAGAGGATAGTGTATGTCTACCAATTTAAACTCCTCTACTAATTGATATTTCAAGTTGAACTACCAACTCATGAGTTGTTAAGTGTCACATACTTCCTCCTCCTGCCCCTTAAGGAGATGAACACCAAGGTCAAGGAGGGTAAGAAAAATTACTTGGCCCATAATGGTCTGACTAAATTACTAGTCACAAATGCATTAGAAAATATTCAGCATCCCATCCTCTAGATGGATTTCAATGATATAGACAGACAGGCCTTCCTAGAGGCCCAGGGAGAGTTTGAACAACCACATAAAAATTTAACCAAGAAGAGGAAAGGGAAGGCAATAACCAACCCTATAAAACAAAAGAAACCTTAGAGGAGGAAGAGAAGGAAATTGTAGCCACATTAATAAGCCTCAACACTCCCACTAAGCCAAAACAATCATGCCTATTCAACATGTTGTTTACGTTGTGAGGCAAAGCTCTAGGATAAGCTATAGTGGCAAGCCAAAGCCTCCTTCTAATACCCCAATCACTATTGAGGAGAAACTGGGTCCAGAAAAAGAAAGGTTACAAGTAAAGGAAAGTGGAGGTCATCCTCCACTTTGAAGATACTTTCAAGCTATTAGGAGAGACCTCCACTTTGAAAATACTTTCAAGCTGTTAGGAGAGGAAAGCTCAAAATCTTGCTAAAGAAGATGAAAAACATTGCCCCATAGCATGAAGATTAAAAATACCACTCTCCTATCCTATTACAAACTACACTTGCCAATACTCCCTTGTACAAGAGGATTATTTAGAGGCTTGGAGTCTAATGGATTAGGCATAGGTTCAATCCACCCCTGATGTTGGGACTCCAAGAACATCAAAGTCAGGAAGAGGAGTCTAGGGAATGGCAGTACATTGAATAGAATGCAAGTTTCCACCTAGCAAAAATAGCCACCTCTAGCTCAACATGGAATGTCAAGCAAGTTGTCAGAGAAATGAATGAGAAAGAGCAGAGGGGCGAAGAAGAGTAAGTTGCTCAAAGGGTGAGTAATAGTTCCAGTAGTGGGGTATGACGGGTCTCCCAAATAGGTAAAACATAAGGCCCATCTAACCACTTCTATGCACATATAGCCCATATTAAACCTTCCCTTTTGCACTTAATAAACACTTTCATGGCTTGATGATTTCTTAGGAGGGTCAAAAAGATCTTTATACTTTATGTGCCTAACATGATTACTGTGTAGGATATTAAAGGGGTTTTGCATAGATTTCGAGGAGATCCAACAAGAGATATTAGTAGGGCTTGCTCCCTGCTACAAAAGATTATCAACTCAGCTAGTTGAGGACAATAAATACTCCTTCATGTTGCTGCGTGGTGGCCCATGAAACATGATCCAATTTTTTAGGGATTTTGGAGGGAAAACAATGCTCCCCTCAAGGAGGATGCCCCCTACCCATCTTGTATAAATAGACGGATCGAGTAACCTAATAAAACAAGGTAGGAGCAATAGAAGAACAAAGTAGAGCTTTAGGAGAAGTTTAGAGTTCAAGCTTTGTAATTTTTGTCATGTACAAACAACTTTTCAATTAATGGAAGTGATCTTTTATTTCATCTATTAGTCTAGCTTTCTTCTAAGGGTTATGAGCTTCCATAGGTTAGGGCCCACCCAAGGTGCTCAAGATCCCTCTTGTACCATTTTTGTTCATGCATTTGTTTATCTTTGAACATTACTTTTATCCATGGTTATTTAGATAGTTTATGAATAGTCTTTTCTTGCAAATTGTCTCAGCATTAGGTGATGATATTTGTAGTGGTTACATTGTTCAATTAACATTCATATTTCTGCTTTTGGTTCACCTTCTTTATTGTTGTTTATTTGTTATCCATCATTCACTGTTTGTTGTTTCTGCATTGTCCCCTGTTTTGTAGCTACAAGAAACCCTACATCCTTACACTTTAACAAATTAACCTCACCGCAAGCTGATGTGATGCCTTGGACATGTGTATTTGATCATTTTTACAACTTTTCCTTAGCTTCTTTGCCTTAAAACCTTACATTTAGTGTGTATTTAGTGTGTTCCCTTGCTAGTTAAGTTGTCTCTTGTAACAAAACAAAAATTCTTGTAATAGTTTGGAACTCACCTCCAAAACTCACTAAAATTTATACCCAACTCATAATTTACCTAAATTAATTAAATATCAATATACTTTAAAATGTATTAGTAGAAAATTAAATCTATGATTAATCATTATAACAATAAAGAATAGAGTTAAAGAATATGCGTGTCTTATCATTGAGATATGAGATTTTTATGAACATGGCCACACATCTTTCAATGCATAGAGTTTGTAACCATCCCTCTAAAGAAGTAAGTGATATTTGGAAGGATGGAAACCACATGTCAATGGATTGGATGTTGAATGAAGGCCGGCCTTACCACCACCCACCTCGCCTTCGTCATTTTATGGAGTTTCCTTAACGACAAAGAGGAAGTGATGTGATGTGAGGTGAGATAGATATGCAATATTCATAAAACCTTTGTGAAGAAGGCGATGTTGCACATAAGTATCAATATGCTTTTAAGGCAAAAACCAAACACCTAAAAAAGCATATACCAACTTGGAAGTATGGGCAAAGGTATATTCCAACCTATCGTGGCAGATCTCCCTGTATTTTTAATAAGTTAAAATAAATACAAGTTGGCATTCAATGTTTAATAGTAACGAGCACGTCCTTAAATGTGTGAAGGGGAATTTGGATGGATATACACGCGACGAGATTTGTATTGTACTTTCATATGTATATATATATATATATATTAAACAAAG